>VACF01001141.1:0-36569 GCA_006891605.1 Pleurozium schreberi
CTGCCTCCCGAAGAACAAAATCGTTCTTTAAAGGTTAATTTTAATTAAGGCATTGCTTTTGATGGGATCCAAGAGTGGATACTAGATTCTTCAAATATGCATTTTGGAACACTTAATGAATAAACTGTAATTATTTAAGTCGTAAAAATAAGTGTACCCCAAATCAAATGTGAAATTTCATGAATAAAAATTTGTACAGTACATCTTGTTTGAGAATCTCTACATATGGTTTAATTCTTAGAAAAAAATCACAATGCAATATAAATACCTTAGATGATTTGAGTGAATTCTATCATTAGATGTTTTTTCAGCCCCGCAAGAGCCTGTTTCAGGGCTATTCCCTGCACAAGGTACCAACAACTGTTGGTCTGAAATTTTGAATTTCAATTTTTTTTTCCAGAAATCTTAGAAAGTATAAAGAAACTGAAAACTGATTTTTTTTAAAAAAAAAAATCAATTTTTTTTAAAATAATTAATAAATAATTTAATTAATTAATCAATTAGTATTATCTGGCGTGGCAGTCTTTGTGCCACGTCAGACTGCTTACATGGAAGAGTTCCCAGAGTTCCCAATGTGTTCCCACAGCCCGGGAACTTGCAGTCTTTTAGACGGTCCAAAAAACATCTAATGAAAGGTAGAAAAGATAAAAGATAATACAAATAAATGAATTCACATCTTGATGAAAGAGATATGAAAATAAAGTCTAGTGCAATGAATTACGAGCAAGGTTTTATGAAGTTGGAAGATTTTATTGAAAAAACCCTATTGACATTCAAATTTTGCAATGAAACCTTCCACTTTGATTAAACCTTGTTGTTGCATTGCAAAGCCCATAGAGAAATTTTAGGTCCCCTTTGACCTCATCTTATTCTTGCTATTAGTTTATAGATTTGGGTTTCTTTATTCTTTGCAATGAAAGACTTTCATTTGTGCCAAAATTAAATAGATCAAAATCAAAACAACGTTTTTGACAGAAGTAGTAGCATTTATGAATAGAAAGTTTTAAGAAGAAGGTTTCAATTGATATTATCTATTGTCAAATTTTTTTCTTCAAAAACACCTGACCATCTACTAGCATTTAGAGCATCCATACCTATAACGCAGAGCCTCATTGCATCAAATAGGCAAGGGACTTGTTTTTGAGGTTGAATCACTTGTTACTTCCATTTGTGAAATTTAGTTTATTAACTTTAACCAATTAGAAGTCTTTTAATTTTCTTAAACAATACAAATCTCAATAATTTGTTATGCCAATGTAAAACCTCTACTTAAGATAGCCTAGGGTCAATTTTTGTGTGCTCTTATTKAGTTGAACTCTTCAAACATCCATATTTTTTCATACAATGACCAAAATACATGCAAGGAAAATCTCAAATCTTATCTTGATTCTCCTAAAGATCCAACAAAAGCTTAGACAATTTAATAAAAGGAACTAAGATCAAATGTTTATTCAAACAATTTTTGGTGTCATTAATTACCTTAGAGGCAATGCTCCTAGTTGCAAATTGATTTCTTTGACGCTAGATCTCACCTTCATGTGATCGAGGTGGATTTAGTCCCTCCAAAGTTGGGTGCTTTCTCCTAGTAGAGGCTTGGTCTCGATGTTTTTGCTTGTTTGGCTTTTTCTTTGAATGGTCAATCACTCTAGCAAGTCAAAACATGCATGCCCATTGTTCAACGTTTCAATCCCTAAAATGTTGGACTAATATAGAGAGGGACCCAGTTTCATTGGGTTGAGGGTCAATATTGGGTATACATATCTTATACCAATTGTATTGTTGGCTTTACAAGGAAGGAGAAAAGGCTTTGCATCAATTGAGCTACATCTCATTGAATGTGAGGAAGTTTGAGTAGGTTGTTACTCAAAAGCAAGCCAATTTTAGGGTGTAGTGGAGTTTGGAAAATATTCTTAGAAACATATTGGATGGAGAGAGCTCATACTCAATAATACCTTGTCCACTATAATCTTCCCCTCATTTTGACTTTGAATAATGGATGAGTACCCATGCTATATTTCCATTAAAGAACAATGGGTGCCCAAAATTGGATAACTATCTACGCATCTAATAACCAATTTTACATGCAAGTGGCAACATTTTGTAAAGAAATAGTTATCCAGTACACTAATAATTATATTTAGTGTTTGCAACACTAATTATGAATTCTAACACTAAAAGTCAACAACACTATTAGTTTAACCAACACTGAACGTCAACATGAACACCATCTATCAACTAAATGTGAGTCAAGTATTAAAATAAGTAACACCAAATTTCATTTTCAGTGTGCCCAAGTTTCAAGCAAGGCAAGAGTGACATTGATGGATAGTGATTCATTTTTCTACTTCTTTGGAATCTTGCCATTTAAATAATCTAGATGCCTTCTATGAGCTAATATAAGCACTTAGACAAATTTGCCATGCCTCCATTACTAGAAAAAAAATCAAAATCTCAAAGTAATCCATCATACACTTTTAGTTTGCAGCACCTTTCTAGAATTAATCTTCAATATGAATTTAAACATCTCATTTTTWATTTGTAGGTGTAGAGCTTCTTGGAAAATTTGTTTTTAGTTTACTATCTACAAAAGTTGTTATGGTAGAAGGACCCATTACTAACCGGCGCCCCATCACCAATCAATAGGGTGTTGTATTTCCGACCAAGGCTAGAATAGATTTTCATTTTCTCCTTGAAATGCATGTTTTTGATTTTTTCAGGGTTTGGACCAATAAGTTCATGACACATAAGTTTGCAAGAAAGTAGGAAGCAATGAGCGGGAAAGTAGTTTATGAATGACCGGAATTGGATGACTCTAGATGTTGATCATGGGTCAAGCTCAACTTTGGCCTTTCAAAATTCATAGTAATTTCATTGTAAAAGATAAAATTACCAAAGTTTTCGCAATTTCAATCATTTCAATCAATGCAACTCTAAAAATATTGCTTTCCATACCACTACCCTAGATCATGTCCATAATTGCTTATTTGATTGGTTACGGGTCCCTCTACCATAGAGATTGGCTTGATCATTTCTCATGATTGTACTAATTCCTTGCATTATAAACTACATTTTGACCCCTAAAGGACCACAAGGACACCATATGGCTTTTGCAACTACATTTGTAGCAACTTCAATATATTAACCTCTCTAACAGATCATGAATAACAAAGAGACCCTCCATGACTTTTTACACTCGATCCATTGTCACAATCTAATCGAGAAATAATTAAGTGTGATTTTTGGTGAATTTTTTGAGAATTGAAAAGACATTGTGGGCAGTCACTTCACATCGTCCAGTATCTTTTTTTCTACACCTCAAAATTATTTGAAAACAATTTCACATTAATATCATGATGATACGTACCTAAAGAAAAAAATTGAGAGTTTTTGGAGCACTTTTGAGCATTCCCATTTCAACTTATGTTCAAAGTAGTGCCTAATTGATCATCTTTCATCAATCTTCTCAATGGTGGTGTTTTCTCAAAAATTGTGCAATTTTGTTGATCTTTTTTTCATAGGAAAGATACACAAGTCTACTTTCATTTCAACTGTGGCAATCGTCAAAATTATTCCTCACAAATGAGAAATTAGACTCACTTGTTACAAAAGCTAGTCTTGAAAACAAGAAATATGCTCAAACACCCCTGGTCCTTTAGGGGCTAAAAGAACTTGCTTCCAATTGTAAGACTAAGTTGAAAATATAACATGCCAAGTGGTTAGGGATGGCAAAAAATGTTTCAAAAAAGAGATTCCAAGATTTAGAAAATCACTTTTCCAAATTTTTTTTTTTAATGAAAAAGTGCTTTTCTATTTTCAGGTATTTGCCTAATCATATTTCCAACTTTGATTAATTATTCGATAAAGAATGTGAAACTMCCCTCTAAGTACAGTAATACAAAATCTTGATGATAAAACACATCCTGCACATAAAAGTGAAGTTAAAATCAACACTTCACAACCATCTAATGTCAAGAATATTAAAGGAGGGCAAAATAATTCAGTTAGAAAGTAATTGCAGTATGCATTTTAAGCCAAAACTGAATACTTGCAATACATGCATTAGTACTGTTGCTTCTAACAGATTGATATGTGGAAATTATAATATATTTTAAATCGCCACTTTTTAGCCCTTAAAGGACGGGGATTCCATGATAGGGAGTGCTAGCATGTGAGCATAAAATTATTAGTTCAAGGGCCTAGGAGTCTCTTTTATAGTCACCTTTTGTGGTTATAGTTGTTAGTTATATAGGTATCTATGTTACAGACTCTTTTCATGTTATAGTCTACCTATATTATAAGTATATATGTCATTAACATCTTTCAAATGGTTGTAGATTCACACCTACAACTATATTTAACGCCTTAAGGACCAAACTTCGTTTTTTTGGCAACATATCAATTTTGGGCAGCTCACTACGAATGGAGTTTTTATTATTTTTCTTTGAAATTTTTTCACAACATGTGTCCAAGAGTCCCACGAGAGAATTTTTGGGACTTTAGGAGTTAAAAATTAAGTCAATATGAGTGCAATGAGTTTAACATGAGCAAAGTCTTAAAAAAATACTTGAGTGCAAAGTTAGGGGGCCAATAATTCCAAAATGTATAATTAATGGATTACTTATAAAGACTTGTAGGTCCAAAATATCCCTCATATATGATATATTGTACAATTGAAGTGTGCAAATACTTCATCTCATAGTTTAGTATGGTGGCATGGAGTTTTCTTAGAAATAATATAGGATTTGGGGTGAGGATCTTAGGCAAACAATGTTCAGTATATTTATGTCCCTGCCAAAAAATTTAGATTGCTGACATTTGGATATGAGCACTTTTAATTTGGAATATATTGTTCATTTCAAACACCTTTCATACATAATACATTGTAATCGAACTCCAATTCTTCCTTTGTTTTTTGTGTTGTTATGTTGACTTTCTTTTTGTCTCCATCGTCTTCTTTTACGTTGCTTCATGGGTTCTTTCAAAATTTGTGATCAAATGAAAGCTTGTCATGTGTGCAACAAAGGTTTTGGGTGGTTCACTTCCCTTTTTTGTTTTTTGTATTAGGTTGCTTCACAAAGTCATCATGAACTTAGACATGTTGTTTGTTGTATTGTCTATAGGGCTTGGAGTAGTTTTGCAAGTTATAATATACACTATGGTTGAAGGAATCTACTTTGGATAAATAAGTCATTTGAGGGTAAGTTTTTGAGGTATTATATTAAATTTGGTATGGACATGGTTTGTTATATAGTTGTGTCTGAAAGGGTCAATTTTGTTTTGCAAATTTGGTAGTGCAAGTAAATAGAATAGAGTTTGTTTGCTAGGGTGGGACTCTTATGTTTAAGAATAGGATAGACTCACAAAGGGACAACAAGTTCAAAATGTTTGGATTTGTATGTGTATAGTTGGCTTTCATTGAATGCATTACGTATATTAATGCTAGTAAATGTTGAATGGATCTTTTGTTGAGAAGTATGTCGAAGTTGTAAAGTTCATTGAAGCTTTCTTTTCCATTCATGGTAAGTTGGAGGATGTTTCAATTTAGAATATGTATTGTATGTTTTTTGGAAAGTGGTAAGTTGTTATTTCATTATATGCATTTGAATTTTTCCCTCTATCTTGCAATCAAATGAGTTGAAGTTTGAAAAAAAATTAAAACTCAAAGTACCAAAGAGAGTAGTTAATGCAAATCTTATCCCCCCTCCGTGTTAATTAGTTGTTTTTGGAAAATGATATAAGACGAGGGGGGCTTAAAACTCCTTTAAAAAAAATAATAATCCCCATTCAAGACCCATTTGGACCCACATAGGATAAGGAAAACACTATACGTTTCTTTTTAAAGGGAATTATTTAGTTGATTATTAATTACACTTAGTAGTTATTTACTCCCACTTTTACTAGTAGGATGTCAAAGACATAATACAACATAATTCTTTATTTAATACCATTTTGAAGGTATCTCTAATTAAAAGGTAGTTTTAACTTAGCTATGCAAACATCCTTCTCAAAATAAAAGCTTATTGCTCTTTACACAATTACACATAAAACCTCCACCTACCAATGAGAGTAAATAGCTCAATGTATGCTTAACTAAAATCATTATTTTGAATCTTGTTTTTATCTTTTGATATAAATTCTGAATATGACTTTTGTATGAATGGTGGATCTGTTTCTGAAAAAAAATATTTTTGTTTGAGCATACTCATAACTTATCACTAGAGTTTTTTTATAGAGCAATCCCCAACGTTTAGAAGACCATCCATGTGTCAATATTTTGGTAGGAGTTTTAAGTCTTTATCCAAAAAAAAAATTAAAAGAGTGGCCCTCTCTAGAAGAGTATTGCTAGAGAAAAATTACTTGAAACTCATTGTATGTACTTCATTATTATCAAATTTTTTAGTTTTGTTGCATTCTTTGTACAATTCCTTCTTGTACATATGTTTTATTTGCTTGTATGTTCAAATTCATAGTGGTTATTCGAACAATGTCATGTATAAAACTTTTTCAAAACTTAGATAAATTTTCTACTTTTGAAAACACTTTGATGCAAGCTAATCAAAATGAATTTTTTTTCATTGGATTCTTATTGATGATTTCACTCACATAACATTCAATAGCAAGCATGGTCTCTACAGTGATGGTGTGAAATATTCCACATCCAACATCATGTGCATCTCCACATGTCCAATTAGCTACTGATGAAGGCTGTTGTGTTGGTATATTCCACACCGTCTACCCTATGCCAAGGCAATGACAGAGCACGCTACTGAATGTTATGCAAGTACTAATTTTGTTTAGGTTGTTGGTTGTATGTAAAAATAAAAAGTAAAAGAAAATATACATTAAATAAAAATAAAATAAAATAAAACCTAAATAAGTAAATAGATAAATAAATAATTGCAAGTAAAATTTGGCAACAAAGCCAAAATACTTGACTTTCCAATGTTGAGTGGATTTCGCAAGTTGAAAATCATATCTTAGAATTTTGGCACTACTATTGGTTATTAAATTTTTTACTGTTGTTACTACAACTCTTCATATTTTGGTTGGACTAACATGTTTTTTTTATTTCTACAACATTTCATGGTTGTTTTGTCTTTCGAAATTGATTGAACAAAAAATGTGGAATTTTACACTCTTGAAAATGTTATATTTTGAAATTTCTCCCAAGATTTTAAAAATATTTCAAAAATTTAGGCAATGTGGAAGAAAAATTTCTAAAATATTTTAGACATTTCACTTATAATATTTCAAGAAAGTGTTTGACTTTATATTTGAATTTGACCTCAATGAAGGGAACTTAGGATTTTGACTAGTTCCCTCAAATTCAACCATACCATTTATTAATTGTTAAAAGACAATTATATTTGGTCTTGGTTGAACTTCATTAGTTTTATACTATAAAATATACATTTAGAATTACACACACACACACACACATATATATATATATATATATATATATATATATATATATATAGTAATATATGCCATACATTTAGTCACAATATTTCATAATTTAAAACATCAAATTGAATTTTATATGATTTTTTGAAGAGATTTCTTTGTAAAAGTAATAGTAAATTTTTAAAAGGATTAAAATAGTATGAAATTCTTAAGAAAATAGGAAATGAAGTGACAAACATTTGATGATGTAGTTGATGTACTCCTTGAGCTCAAACAAAGAAAATTTCAATAGAAAAATTTCAAAAGTGGTGTATTTTGAGCTTTCAAGATGCTAGTGTCACAAAAATTACAATGTTTACAATATGAAAAAATTCAAATGGAATTAAAATAAATGATTGAGAATGAAAGATCATTTGACTTCCCATGAGTGCTATTGGATTTTTTTTAAATGTGTGATTTCCATGGTATCAAAATTGATGATTTCCATGGTCACCAATCCGTTCTTTTAAGGGTTAAAATACATGATTTTCAATTACTAATACTATCAAAATGTTGTTTTCTCTAGAAAAAGATACTTCCAACTAGGCAACTATGTGAATTGCTTACTTTGACATTTTTGGATGTTTTGCACCTTAACCTGTAAAAGTTTTTTTTCTTGAAAGCCTAAGGCCTTTTTGGATCAATAACATCATTACTTTTGAAGTGCTATAGATCCAAATGTCACTAAGATATAGAGATTTCAACCATACAATCTTGTAGTTTAGGTGTTGTAGATGAGGTGAATTAAATTTGGAGTCATTTGTCCACATAGATTGCAAGATTTTAATGTTTAATGTTTAAGTGTCAAAAAATGATGCTAAAATTTTCCTAAAAACATATTTGCACGTGAAATTTGATTTCTAAAAACTTTGAATTACAAAGTGCTTCAAAACCAACATACAAATTCATTGGTGAAATAAAATATCATTCAGTTGACTCATTGTGTCTCCAAAATGGATTTGAATTGTCAAAAAATAGTTGCAAAAAACACATTTGCGGCCAAATGTCCTACTGAAATGCTTCTCAATCACTCACAACATCCTGTATTGCTATGAAAATTCAGCCACAAAAACTAGACTAGTATGCGCAATTTTTCCAAAAAAAAATATAAAAAGAAAACACTGTATGAAAAAAAAAAAGTTGCCGAAGTTCATTGTAATCCAAAGATGTCTAGATTTTGAACTTTGAATTGCTCCCAAACACTCGAGACAACTTATATTGACATGAAAATTGTACCACAATAACTAGACTTCTAGAGAAACTGAACCCAACAAATTTGATTGAAAACAAACATTGGATGAAGGAGATAGAAGCCTCCAAAGTTGCAGCCATCAAATGCAGTTTTATAAACTCAAATGGAACATGTGAACTTTGATTGGCTTCCATACAATTTTGGATTGATCTAAAATTTTACCACACAAACTAGAAGAAAAAGAGTAGATTTCTCAACAATTTTTATTGAATTTGGACATTGCATGCAAATGTTACAGCACTTTGAATCGGACTTAAGGGAGTCTGCTCTTAAAGCGCATGTGCTCTAAAAGCGATCATAATACAGAGGTACATTTTGCTTTCTTCAATATACTAGCAATGTATATTTCAGGAGGTGATCGCTTTTAGTGACCATTGCATTACAACTTCAAATATTTGTAACTAATTGTTTGAAGGTCCGAAAAATATGAAATGACTTGGGTTAGATGACAATTCCTTTTTCTTCCTATGAAAATTTTCAAGGAGTTTAGCTTTCCTAAAAACGCAATCAGTTCTTCAATGGTTGCTTTAAGGGCAGTCTACCTTAAACTAAAACTATGTGAGGACACTTTTGGTTCGTTGGGGTGCATGTTTAGATGTTAACCCATAAACGCCCGAGGGGGGTCCTGGGTCAAAAGCGGTGAAGAAATGGCCGATTCCTTTGAAGAAGCCCAAAAAATTTAAAAACAGATTTTCGGAATTGTAACCGTTGGATCTTGTTTAGATAGCTGTTTCAAACATACCCTGAAATTTTTGGTCCATTCTACCATACCGATTTTAGGGAATTTAGCATACAAGTTTCATATTTGTCCATTTCAGCACTGTCACAGTTCGGGCAGCATGTGTTTGAAGGTTGATAAATTAATAAAAATAAATTCTAATGCTTGCATTTTTTGACTAATCAGTCCAGCATAAATTTTTGAACATGCTCCAAAAAGAATAACATCAATTCAAAAAAACTATTGTTTTCCCTAGGCCTTGCAATTGCGAACACTCTAATTTTTCAAAGCAATTCCAGTGAGTTTCAAGCTAGTCATCCCACTCAAAAACTCCCTAATCCAATATCGGATCCATTACCCCCACCTCCTCTTGTCAGACCAGATAATCGGGAATGCATCTGACAACGCCGCTTTTTTAAATTAAAAAATAAATTCCCATAATTTCCATTGCAGTAATTGTTGACGCTTGGCACTTTTATTTTTTTGGGCACAAAAGAGACGCTTGACACTTTCAACATGCTATTATTAGGCTTCATCTATTTTAGTTTTTGACAGAGGTGGGTGGTGCAAGACGGGTCCTGTTTTTTTTTGAAGAGTAGTAGCAAGCAGTCCCCGCGTGTTCTGTGTCCAAGGCAGCATTTCCAACATTCCACTTGGCCACTTTACATTGGTTTCAAAATGTGGTCATTGAAATTTTCAGAGCAGAAACTGAGGCGAGCATTTTGAAAAAAATAAATCAAATGCATTCCATAATATTATTCAATGAATCTTCCTAGGAACGTAAAGTTAACCGCTTGAAGCCACCTTCCAAAATTTCAAATTTCAAAATTTCTTGTTTTTTGTTGTTGGGCAGGCCGACCAAGTTGGGCAGCGACCACAAAATGGTTGAACAAGCGCTTAGGGGTTAATGCAAAAGAGAAAATAAAGAAGCTAAATGACGAGAAAACAAATAACAAGAACAGTGTGATTGTGAGGCTCTATTTTTGGTGAACAACAATATTGATAGTAGTATTGAAACCAAAAAATTTGAACAAAAATAAATAGTCGGGAAATTGATAAATGTGATTACATTTATCAATTTCCCGACTATTTATTTTTGTTCAAATTTATTAGGACTTAGGATGCAAGTATGGAAACTATTTACATTAATTGCTTGGGCACCCCCTCCACCTCTTTAATGTTTTCAAGCCGGTAGCAAGTTAGACCCCACATCTACCACATAGTAGATGTTGGTAAGGAAGTTGTAGAACAAATTTAAGAAAAGTAATATCTTATTAGAATAAAGATTAATATTGCAAGATTAATACTACAAAGATTAATGTTTTTATCTATGACTAGTAGACACCTTTCTCTTCAAAAGTGATATCCGAAAAATGTCATGCTATGAAGATAGGGAAGCAATCTGCTTGGACAACCCCCCTCGACATTCCTTTATGTTTTCAAGCCGGTAGCAAGTTAGACCCCACATTAAGATGTTTTTTTTAACCAGTGTACCCCTTGCTAGCCTCACTGTACATGCTAGATTTGGGAGGGACAAACTAGTAGTAGGCATAATTATGGCAATCTGGCGAAATTTCGCTAGAAAAAAAAATCCTACCCCCACATCCCAAACACGTTGTGCAATGTGAATGCGGTTGTAGATAGGATTTGGACTTTTAGAAACCAAAAGTCGATGCCATAGTCTCTCTCTAAAGACAGAGCCAATAAAGGGTAAAGGCGTACGGTGTATAAAGTTTCTGTCTCGGTTACTTTTTTTTTTGCACATCCCTCAAATACAACTGCCATATCATTTCCGTGCCTGACTACCCTTTCAGTTTAACAATGGAGAAGAGAAATGCTTTCTCCGAAAGCTGCAAACACAAACTTAGATGTGCGAATCTGACCGTATACTGATCGATCACAGTCAGAAGCCTCTGTACCACGGAAATGACGGAATCTCCCAAAGCCGGCGTATGACAACAAGAGTCAGGCACTGAAAACAAATTCACTCAGTCAAAATAAAAAAACAAAAACAAAAACAAAAACAGAAAAAGAAAAAAAACAAATGCAATTCCCTTCTGATGACAAATCACAAAATAAACTTTTCATTATTAAAGTGCCGCAAATTGCTCCTTAGGAATATTCAGTCCAGTCAAACCCAAACCGCTCTCAACATTACATTATGCAATAGAATCAAGGCCTGATGAGTGCCTGACTGACAAGGCCAGCCAGTGCAACTCTAAATACGTAAATCAAGTGAATGCCACACTAATAATAATTCCTTTATTTGGCCAGAAAAAGGAAACCTTTCAGTCCAGTCGTTTCCGATGCTGCAACACAAATTTTCCACATAATAAGTGAACATGCCTGACCAAGTCTTGCTCCACCTGATCAGCAGGAACCACACAAAATAGCACCAGCAAGACTAAATAAACCCTGCAAAGAATTGAACCACCCAGCCTCCTCCCCACCCACAAGAGAAAATGCCTTRATCTAAAACCTCCACTGATGCAAAAAACTTAACAGACACTGTTCACCCATTGATGCAAATTCTTTGTTGATTTGTGAGGAAAATCAAGTCTCCCACTGAAATCTTGCATTGAGAATTCAGAAAAAGAAGACTCCCCCACATAACATGCCTGATCAGGAACCACACAAAGCAGAAAAATAGAAATTTCAAACGCACAAATTCGAAGCCCTGCAATGAACCACAAATCCTCCCCACAAGAAAATGCCTTCAACTAAAATCTCCACTGTGCAAAAACTAAACATACACTGTTCATCCACTGATGCAAATTCTTTGTTGACTTGTGAGGAAAATTAAGTCTCACCGAAACGTTCCATTGAGAATTCAGAAACTGGTGGACTCGCCCACATAACAAAATGGCGAGACCAAGTTTTGCTCCACCTGATCAGCAGGAACCACACAAAATAGCACCAGCAAGGCTAAATAGAAATTTCAAAGGTGCAATTCAAA
The DNA here is from genome assembly GCA_006891605.1 of Pleurozium schreberi. Classification (NCBI taxonomy): domain Eukaryota; kingdom Viridiplantae; phylum Streptophyta; class Bryopsida; order Hypnales; family Hylocomiaceae; genus Pleurozium; species Pleurozium schreberi. The sequence goes on from VACF01001141.1 coordinate 12,373, forward strand.
GACCTGCAATGAACCACAAATCCTCCCCACAAGAAAATGCTTTGAACTAAGAACCTCCACTGGGTAAAACTCAACAGATTGGTGCAAATTCTTTGTTGATTTGTGAGGGAAATGAAGTCTCTCACTAAAACGTTCATTGAGAATTCAAAACTAATAGACTCGCCCTCTCCTAACATGGGTATGTAACCTTGGTCAACAGAGTCTCTCCTACCAGAGAATGTAAACACTCGTCGTTCTTCTTGGTGCCTGAAAAGGGACTCAAGATGAACGAACAGGCAGACTCCTAACTTAATTATTTCTCTCTTCTCTTACTTAAAAGGTGAAGAGACTCTTGGTTATTACAAAACAAGCCTCGGTTTAAACATCTGAAGTCAGCTGTACAGCTATGGAGGAGCCCAATTCTAACGGTATTCTCACAGTCTACATGGTAAACAAGATTTTCCTAAAAAAACCTACCCCATATGTACATTGCTCGGCAAAATCCACCCCGCAGGCAGATAAAACGCAGGGTGACTGGTCTCTATACAACAAAGGCTGGGACGATGATCAGTACGCACATGACCTCCAGCTCCATTCGCCAGCGAAACCCTAATTAAGCACCACGGCAACTTGCCTCCATTCAAAAACCTTCCGTCAGCACAAAATTTGACGAAGCCACAGTGTGTCCTTCAGGAATGGCAAGTCCTTCAAGAATTGATGAGCCCTTAAGAAAAGGCAAAGGCCTCCAGATATGGCGAATTCTTCAGAATTGGCGAGTTCAATTCACGCTTGTTGGAGTCTGAAACTCAGCTTCCCGCTCAGCCAGGTTCCGTTGCGAGCTGAAATACTCGTCGTCATCGTCGTCCTCTTCGAGATCCTCCAGCGATAATTCGACCTGCTTCCCATTCTCGTCGTAGAGAATCATCCCTGAAAACGAGAGCGGCTTGCAACGTCTGCCCTTGGGAATGGTTCGCTGCCACACGGGCGAAGAAGAATCAAGCTCCAGCGATGAGGTTGCACTCCCATAGCCACTGCTGCTGCTGCTGCTGCTGCTGCTGCTACTGGCACTGCTTATCGTGCTCCGAGGAGAAAGCTCTCCATCTTCGGGCTCCTCGTGGAGCACCACCGGTCCTTTCATCGCACAGATCCCCATTCTCAAACGAACACGAACGCGGTACCACCAACACCAACACCAACACAACTACAACATAAGCTCGAAATCAGAGAAAACAACCCCTAAGGAGAACGGCGGCGGAACTTCCAAGACGGGAMCAAATGGCTCTCTCGGAGCCTCTCCAAGACACTGAAGCCAAATTAGCTGTCTCTCGAGAATTCCAGCAAGGGCGGGCGCCCACACTGAAGCTAAAATAGCAAATGCGAACTGAAGTGCGCAGGACTGAAGGACGGAAGGGTGGCGATATGATATGATATGATACTGCAGAGGCTTGAGTTTCTAAAAGAGGTATGTGAGTGTTCARTTCATGGGATATTGTTAGAAATTGCGGACGGAATGCAGAGCCGAAAGTGGGAGCCCATGCCCACCATGCTCATGATCGGCACCGACTTGCGGAAAGCCGAAAGCGGAAGTGCAAGACGACAGCGCCCACAAGAGGCAGGTGTGTGCAGCAACAGTGCAACGGTGAGTGGTGCATCCGCACTCCGAAGTTCGCTGCAAAGCGCGTACATATCTTGTGGAAACTTCGTGCCTGAGGTCATGGCTGRAGATCTTATGTTTGCGATGATGGCTGATGAGCATCAGCTGTGATGACACASTGGTAGTCTGGCAGTTGGGGAGGAAATAATGGAAAAGCCTAGGAATTGATTATTCTGGAAGGGTGCCACTTCATCAGTGGTCAGGTTCGACTGGAGACTGCTGCTGGTGCTGATGCTGCATCCGTCCGTCACGGCGGGGGCCACGCGGACACTTTGTTTCCTGTTCGGGAGGAGAATGGGAGCTCGCAACGCCAGCTGCCCAGCTGCTGGAAGCCTGGGGGCGCCATCGCCAGCACGTTTCGAATGGGATGTTCCCGCAGAATTAGGGTTTGGTGCTCCTCCCACAATTGGCGCTCAGAGGTCTCCAAGTAAACCAGCCCATTGTGGTCAGAATTGGGAGCCTGCCCTCACAATGTCGCTGAAATTTTCAATTTTTTCCTTAATTATATAAAGACGAGTGTAAAAAAACGATGAGAGGAATTGAAATTATATTTTTTTTTGACAAAGCATGAATTTGTTATGAGTTTTTGAAGTGTTCAACCCAAAAGAGTCTATAGACCACCCCATCACCAACAAAATTTGAATCCATGACACTCATCTTATTCACCTAAAGCAGTCTTAAATAGTCATAAATATTTTTTAACAAGGTAGGCATAAAAAGTAATTTCTTACAATGAATTCCCACTGAAAAGTTGAAGGCTCCTAATGAGGTTACTAATCAATCCATGATTGTCATGAAAGACATGCAATGTGGCCTAAATTTTCACATGCTGAAAAGAACCATGATGGGGTCATTCCCTAGGTGACCAATATGGATCTTTTGACTACAATGGGCTGTTGTACTTTAGGATTTGTAGTGTTCGTCCAAAAACTAACAACCCTTAAGGAATGACATGGACGTTTCGATTCCTTTGGATGACAAAAATCAATTGTAGTGGATACAAGAAAAGGTATTTTTCATCCATTTTTTGGATAAATGTGAAAGTACATATGTGCCTTGACATAGAAAGCACAAAATAGGGTCATTGAATGTATTGTCATTTTGAAGTGCTCCAAATTGTAACACAAAGCCACCAAAATTCATGCCCATGCGGACAAGTCCGCTTATGCCCATCATCAAATTTTTAGGTGTTGAAGCAAATTTTTAGGTGTTGAAGCAAATTTTTAGGTGTTGCACGGTTTAACTTCCCACAGTCTAACCGTCGGTGATCCACAAGCCATAGCCCGCCATTTCCCCGCAATAATAGGTCCGTCCTTTAGGGGTTGAAGCATAAGTTTTAGTCTTTAAAAAATTGTTAAGTAGAAGTAGGTAGAAGATAGAACAAAATCTAAATCATTAATATCTCTAAGATGGAATTTAAATGCTCTAATCCCAATGGTGATGTTGTTCTAGCAAGAAAAATAAACCATGAGGAACTTTTTTATTTTTAAATTGTAAAAACTGCATGCAGAAATGAATCCTATAAATTTTTTTTTCAAATGATGCTTAGATTGCCCGAAAAACAAGATTGTCCATAACTTTCTCATAACAAATCCAAATGGAATGAATCAAAATGGAGGAGAGGGGGCAACCAAAAAAATCTCAAAATTTTAATTTTAATTTTTCTTTAATTTTTTTTATCACAAATTATATTCTTGCCTACATAGAAATTCTTGCCAACATAGTAATTTTTTTATGTCTATTAAAAGCATGGATGAAATTGCCAAATTTGGATGAATATAAGTTTGATTGGAAAGTGTTTTTTGGTACACAAGATCGATGCATGAAGAAATAAAGTGCTTCACCAAATTTTAAGTGATCGCCATCATGGCACTTTTTCAAAACCTAAAAGAAAATGTTGATTCCTACCTTATGCACCCCTAACTTATAGCTTACTCCACTTACGAGTTCCATTTATTCATGACGATATAATTCCTTCAATACTAACTGTGGACATGATTGAGTGGATTTTGTATAAGGCAATGCGTAAGGAGGAGGGCATTTTGCAATATAAAGGGCCAACGAGGAGGGCGGAGCCCGACGAGGAGGCACTTTACATTGCAAAATGCCCAAGGACAAGGGACATTGCCCGACGTAAATCACGAGCAGGAAAATTGAAGCTGGATGACACGCGCGGGATGAAAAAAAAATTGGACGAAGAATCCGTAATGCTCGATTACGCAAGTTTGCCCGCGTAATTGGGCATTACGGTTGATTGCACAGCAGAACCCTCCCAGGAAATAAACCGGCAATTTCCTAGGAGTGGTTTACGTCTGAATTCAATGGGAATTTGATTGCCCTGAGAGAGCATTTCCGTCCAGATACCCCTCCTCCATGGCACACAAACCAACCAAGTCGAACTTAAAAACAAGCTTTCACCGTTCCTTTGGAAAAAAAAAATCAAAAATCAAAAACAACAACCAAGGTAGGAGGTCCATAAAGCGCCCATCTAAGGGCTGAAGCTGAATTTTGGCAAGGTGAAACTATTTGAAATAACTTTCAGTAAATTTTCCTTGAAAGACAAGTCAAATTGGCATCTAACCCAAGTCATTTCATACTTTTTGGAACTTTGAGGAATTAATTATGAATTTTTGAAGTTGCAGAAAAGTGCATTTCAATGGGTTCTAAAACGGATCAGCTCCTCAAATGTAGACTGCTTGTACATTGGAGAGTGCAAAATGTACCTCCAGAGTCTGATTGGTTTTAGAACCTGCTCCATTTTAGGACCTCCTACCTTACTTAGAAACAAGCTTTTGCACAAGAAGCATGGTTTGAGCCCAATAATTGAATGCASCATTAATGGGGGCTAAGTTATATAATATGAGAACGATTGAGAAAAAATTCAGAAAATTTTGATCAGGCAACATTATTCATGATTAACGTAAAAAAAAACTTTAGAGCATGTTGATCTCCATACTCAATAAACCCTGGAGTGTCTTTATTCATCTCCAAAAATTGAAAAATTGAGAAAAATCATTATAAAGTGCTATTTGGAGGCATAATTTGGAATTGATATACAAATAAAAGTTGTAGACTAAGAGTTGAAAATTCCTAGATTCACCAATCCTATCACCAATCATTTTTTTATGAATTTGAAAGAAATTTCTTCAAAATTCAATAACAAGCAAAATATTATCATTTTTGGAGTCAAATTTGTTGGAAGGGATTTGAAATGAGATTCTCTTGACATGGTGATTTTTTGAAATTTTAGTGTTTTTAATATCTATGACCTCATTTTGGCAAATCAAGTTTTGAACTAAAGTCAATGCAATTTTGGCTTGGTCAACCACTTGACATACTTGCACATTGGTAATTTTAGAAAATATGTATTGTGGTAACACCAAATCCAACCCTTAACCCCTGAACGTCACAGGGGACGAAAAACGTCCTCATAGCCTAAAAGTCAAATTCAAAGGGTTGTAACTTTTGCATCCAATGTCCAAATTCAATGAAACTTGTTGGAGAAGTTGCGCATATTAGTCTAGTTTGTGTGATAAAATTTTCAGATCAATCCAAGATGTATAATAGATTTGGGAGCCAATCGAAGTCCACAGGTTCAATTTGAGCTCACCAAACTGCATTTGATGGCTGCAACTTTGGAGGCTTGTATCTTTGTAATCTAAAGTTTTTTTTAAATAAAATTTGTTGGGTTTAGTTTCCACTGAAGTCTAATTACTGTGGCAAAGTTTTCATGTCAATCCGAGTTGTTTTGAATAATTGGGAGCAATTCAAAGTTCAAAATCCAGACATTGGTGGATTGTCGTGAACTTTGGCAGCCTATAACTTCTTCATAAAATGTCCAAATCCAATAATACTTATTGGTGAAGTTGCGCATACTATCTAGTTTGTGTAGTTAAAATTTCATAGCAATCCAAGAAGTTCTGAGCGATTGAGAAGCATTTTAGTAGAAGGAGGTTCAGTCATAGATGTGATTTTTTGTTACTTTCAGAGGAAGAAAAAGTTTTTTTTTTTTATGTCAGGCCTTGACATCAGCGTGTCATGACATATCTTTTGTCTGTCCAAATGGATGTCTCCATGTCTCAATATGCATTCCTATGTTGAGGGTGATTTCAGTGTATGTCTGAGACAAATTGGACAAATTCTAGTGAAGTAACAAGTTGGTGTTGTGGTAGACGTCCACTTTTGTGGAGGCAGGACAAGAGACGAGCTGATGTTCTCTGCAACATCTGAAAATACGTTTTTTGCCATGTCAACATCATTGACTTGTTTTGAATGTCGGTAATTTTGCTAATATCATTGGGATTTTTAATTTTAATGTTGCCCGATGAAAAAAAAGAGCCGGGCAGCCTTTTTTGGGCTAGCAAAGAAAAAAAGTGATGACGTGGCACAAAGACCCCTTTTTGCTGACGTGGAAAAATGAAAAATGCTGACGTGGCAAAGTTAGCATCTTATTCAGGTCAAGGATACCACTCCCTGGACGTTTTCTTGTAGACGTCTTGAGAAACATGAGAACGTCACATTAGACATCTAAGGAGACAAGATTCACTCTATAGCAATGTCAAAAATGAGTGTATTCTGTTGAAGACATTGTTGTTAGCAACGTGCCGCGTCCGCGTTGACTCATGTGAGACAAGATGAGGGAGGTGATGATGAGCACAATAACCTTGAAGCACTGTGAATGACATTGAATAGGGTGTTGGACTTTGCATTGATTTGCACATGTAATCCCATAATTGCATTTTAGGGGATGTCTTTTCATTGCATGTAATAGACATCTGTGCGAACCATCCAATGTCCCGTTCCTTCATTAAATGTTGTTGATGTCAACCAAGGAAGCTGATGGATCTACAAATGCACTTGCTAGGCAATGCCCTAGTGCTCCTCAAAAACGGCAAACTAGTGTTTGGAAATTCAAAGTACCAAGGAAAACTTCAATACAAGGAATTGCAAAATAACTTATGCCGGCGGTTTTAGGGTAAAATGTAGCCAACAATGCAAACGTCCATGCCTACTRAAAATCTTACTTCACATGGGTCTAGTGCACCAATGTTGCATGCTACRTCAGTTTTTGCCAATTGAATGTCCTATAAAGGCATAGAAACAAACGTATGAATGTGCATTCAATGTCGACATAGACGTCATCGCTCACCTTCGCAGGGTCATATGATATATGTCAAAGAATGTCTACCACTATTCAGATTCAGACACAATGTTGTTGCCTAGAATGTCTTGGATATCTTCATCGACTTCCATGGGATGTCGCACAGGGTCTGTCTCATGTGCCACTGGTTGCAAGCCAGTGAAGTCAGCATGATTTTGCAATTGCAAGATGTCTGGCGTGCTTGCATTAAAGTGGAGTGCTCCGCGTCTCCCTCTAACTTCTGTTCGGCACACCACCTTCCATCCTGCTCGATGTGGGTCATCAGAGAAAAACACTTGTTGGCAATGAAGTGGAAAGGCAAATGAATCGGCGTGGATGTTACCGTCCATGTGGTTGAAGTTTGCCAAATTGAAGCCGTACCGGTCCTGTTCAATACTCGAGAAACGGGCATCGCGGGTGCTACTCCCCCAATCACCCAATAGAACCGTGATGCAATGGTTTCTGTAATCTACAATCAATATTTCTTCCCTGGGATATCCCTGGTGGGTCCAGATCTTGGTGATAGGTCCATAAACCACGGTTTTAAGATCTTTCCATGGTTATTTTGTAAATTTCAAAGTGTGTGGTCATAGGATCTTTAAGCTCGGTCAAGTTATAAATTGTCCCGATGTTTTGTGTTTGAAATTTAGGAGATTAACTAATGTGGTTTGGACTATCCGACCCGACTATTTGACCCAAAAATACGGGAGGAAAGCTTAAGGGAAAAGACCAAATTCTTGGTATAACACTTAAACTCAGCATTTTCTGCATTAACTAGACAATTTGACCTAGGAATGACAGAGTTAGGCAATTTGCATTAAAAATCGCTCATGGCGAGCATACACTGGACTATTTGATCAAAACATAAAAAGGACTTAATAAATGAGTTATGTGTATTATTTTAAAAGTATTATCTTGGAATTGATTAAGTTCTAGATCATTCATGCATAAAACGATTTGACCAAACTTGAAGTTTTGACCAGACTATTTGACCACCTTGTAGAACACTATATAGGACTGAGACTTCATACATTGTGTCTGCATACATTGGTAAAGACTGAGAACAAAATTCAAACCCCTRRAAAWAADAGTGTGAATTACAAGACTAAAACMARGTAYTTTCAAGTTTTAAGTATCATTCTATTTGAAAAGTGGCATTAGTCAGTAGTCACRTAAACGATAGAYTGAATACACWTTTTCCTATAAAAAMCCCTATACTTGTGTTTTCTTGGATTTTGGGAATTGAACCAAAACCTAAATTACACAAATTATTGATTTTTTTTTCATCTTATGTTTTTTAATACAATTTATTGGAATTTGTGAATTTTCTTGAAAAAATTGGAAATAGTTCATTTTTCTAAGGTTGTATCACACATGTATATGAAATTTTGTTTTGTATTCTTATTACTTTTCCTTCAATAAAGCTGCTTTCATATGTGCAAAATTTTTTCTCCTTTTCCACACCCATTCTTTTGGGAGAAAACACAGGTGGGTGTGAAATTCTTGATTTTTTTCCTCATCTTCAAATTATAAAAGAAAAAAAAAGAAAAAAGAAAATATATATATAATAAATTGTAGTTGATGTAAGAATTTAAAGTTATGGCATGTTGTGTCTACATAATCAAACATTGTTTAAGAATTTTAGCATTGTTTTTTAAATGTTAATTGAGACATCATTCGCAACATAAATTGAAACATCAACCAAAATATGCAAATGTTTTTTGCAATGTCTACCAAGACATCTAGATTGAGAGGATCTAAATACTAATGGATCAGGCATATCCCATATGGTTTGTGTTTCCACCTACCACCCTACTTGTATAAATATCAGATGGTTTTCCATATAAATATACTTACAATTGATAAGCGGGCTAACCGGGCTTATATGCCAATTATCATATACAAAGTATGATGTGTTGTATATTATGTATTTTATACAATATATTTTATGTGGTGTATTTTGTATGGTGTGGTGTATATAATTTATGGTATATATTGTATGATGTATAATGTATGGTGTACAGTGTATGATGTATTTTGAATGGTGTATAATGTATGGTATACAATGTATGGCATAATTTGTATGATCTATTTTAAATGGTATACAATGTTTGGCATACTCTGTATGATGTATTTTGAATGGTAGACAAATCTTGCTTGTTGTTTATGACATGTTTCTGTCCAAATTGATGTCTCTAAAAACACAAAGACGTCAAAACAAACGTCTGCAGGACATTTGATCCTAAACCTTTAAACGTGAATACGTCTGACGCAACGTCCATTAATCTCTGGCAAAAAGTCCGTCCAAATTGATGTCTCTAAAAACACGAAGACGTCAAAATAAATGTCTGCAAGACATTTGTTCCTGAACCCCTGAACATAAAGACGTCTGACGCAATGTCCATTAATGCAATGCAGAAAGTCCGAATTGGCACGCACTGGCAAGAATGTATCCTTCTCTCGGACGCTGCACGCTTAATTAGCACATTGCATGAAACATTACAGTGTCTCATGGGATGTCTCAGACAACAAACTCATGTCCAATTGGACGCTTAAAAGAAGTCTCCAGAATGCTCAAAAGCGTGCTACAAATCGCCTTTAAATAGTCCACGTTAGCACATAAAGATGCCATGTCACCCAATTTCTGAAGTCCATGTCAGCGGCCACATCAGATGCCACATCATTAAAAGAAATGGATGAAAAGTTTTCCTATGTGGCTGCCCGCGACTACGTGGTGCCTGAATTCCAACCACATGGCACAATTTGAGGGCCCCGTTGACCGATGTGTTTTTGGATGTCTAACCTTCAGCATGTTGATGTCCTCATGTCATTCTAGATATCTGCTGGACATCAGGTACAGCACGATCTACTTGGACGTCCAAGTTGACACGATTGGACATGACCTTGGATGTCCGCATGTCCAAATCCGGCAATCTCGCGACTGCGTGTTTTCTTCTAGTGTTTTTTCACCGTTCTCTGACATTTCAAATCCATTTTGCGGACACAATGATTCATTTGAATGATATTTTTTTCCCACCAAAGTGTATATATATACTGTTTTGAATCACTTTGTAGCTTAAAGTTTTATCATTTGAGTAGGTTTAGAAACCGAATTTCACCTCCAAATGTGTTTTTAAGAAACTTTCAGCACCTTTTCTCAACACTAAAACATTATAATCTTTCAATCTATACAGTCAAATGACCCCAAATTTGTTCCACACCATCTACAACATGCACACTACAATATTGTACGGTTGAGATCTTCATACCTTACTCTAATTTTGACTTTTCAGACTTGCAAAGGCAGGCAATTTTTAAGCTTGGTTGGACCTCTGACGTTTAGGGGTCAAGTAAAACAACAACTTAATATAATATCTCCACATATTAGAAGAACTTTCATCCAAGTTGTTAAGAGGATGAAATTTCAAATTCAATCTGTTCAATCTACACTAAATAGTGAAATTAGGTTGCCTTTACAATTAGGTTGCCTTACACCAAGAAAGTTACTATGTAAGTCATCAAAGTCAACAGATATTTCTACAAATACTTCCAATTTTACATATGGAGGTTCATGAGTCCGAACTACACCAATAACTAATTCAAAAATAGTGTATTCTTGTACATGTACAGTAAATATTTATATAGTGTGGAATGTCGAGAAATTAGTGAGGGGAAACCTAATTTCACTATTAACTGTAGACATCAAAACACTCCACGATTAACCTAGGAAGGACACCACGAACACTAAACGTCCAATGAATGACAACAAATTCTTTTGCACGTAGGACAGAAGTGCAACTATTCATCCTTGGATACAATAGCTTGACTTTCAATGAGTGCTTTTGGATTTTTTTATACACTTGATGTCACCCAATATTAAAATACATGATTTCCAAGGGTCACCCTGAGTCGTTCTAGGATTAATTTTTTTTTTTAATTTTTAAACCCAAAGTTTATTCCGAGAAAACTAAGAACAAACGGCAGAAAGCAAAAGGCAAAGCCCTGGAGAATAAAGATAACATGCCAAACAACCAAGAAGTCATAGAGAATGCTAATTTACACACTAGACCTACAAGCAGGTCTTTTCAAATGCCAAGTGATAGACCTACTATCTCTAGTCACAAAGAAGGGAGTACCAAGCCAAGTATTGTCAAATTTGCAAAGGAACTTGTGGACCTTGGTAGGAAATTTGTCACAAAGTTGGGATCACAATCAAGGTAGAATCAAATTCTGTAGGATAGAATTGCAACTTCTCATCCTTAGAAGTGAAAAGGGAAGATATTTTCTAATACTTTGACTTCCAATGAGTATATTTGGCTTTTCAAAGTAGATGGTGTCACATTGTATCAAAATGCATGATTTCCACGGCCACCGGTCCGTCCTTCAAGGGTTAAAAGACTTTGAATCCCTTGAACTTAAAACTTTCCAATACAAACTTTTGAGATAACAAAATCATTGTGGTGCACAATTGACTACTCAAGAGTAGGAAAAAAATATGAAAACAAGTTCATCATAGATAGGTACCAAGCAATTCAAACCATGTGGAATGTTTTTATTGGAAAATTGTGATAATTGAATTTAAAAATGATTCTGCAAGTTACTTTTTCAAGAAGATCCTCTCGGATTGCTCAAAAAACAAGACCCTTCCTAGCTTCCACATCAAGAGCCGAAATAGAGTAAACCAAATATTTCCATCTATACAAAAACATATCCTATGAGAGACTAGTTTTTCAATACTGTTTTTTTGAGTTTCAATCTGTGATTCTTTTTTGCAAATCAAAGCAAACAAACAACCAGCCTAGCTTACAGGTATGGATGATCCGTAAACAATGAGATCTTACAAGCAAAATGCCCAGGTTTTGTTTCCAAAGGAGGAACCTGACCACTCCCTGCCAGCASATACGCCGCTTGCTTGGGTGCATCTGCAACACCACAGGGAGTCAGTCCAGACACACTCGCTCACACACCATGAACTGGCTCTCTCCCCAACAAGATTCCACACACATGCCAATCTTCCCCTTCTCACATCACAACTTCCCCATCAGCYAATGCAGACGTACACACGAGAGACCACCGAATCTCCTCTCAAAAACCAGTCTGCAAACGCAGTTTTTTTAAAGGGTCTTCCACAAGCGCGTGGGCCGACATCAACAAACCTGCAGATGCGTGAGAATCATCACAAGCAGGGCATACGATCCGATTCCACTCTGATAATCTTGTAAAATATCCAGAAACTTTCTACGACTTAGTTCCCCGCATACCGTGACGTCGGAAACAAGCTTACAAACAAAACCACTGCATAAACCTTTCAATCCAATCATATCACCTCTTTACATGCATTTCACTCCTCCTCGGGCTAACATTTTGAATTGCCAAACAAGAAAGTAAGTGGGCTAATTTCTCGAAAGTCCGGGCACCCTTCCAAACACCAACGGAGAATTGAACCTCAAAATCGAACCCCCCTATACTCGGCAGGTCTTGTACCCAGAAGTATGCCGAGCGTGTTTTTTTATGGAACAGCAACTGCCACCAGCCTTCACAGCACAGGAGSAAATCTGGAGGGACGTATGACAACATCACTACTTGGCAAATACAGAAAAGTTGAAAATTAGCCAAACACCTTCACCTGTGCCACCAAAATTTTCAATATCTGCTGCCCACTACTAACCATCTATGCAAAAAAACATCCCCCTGTTGCATAGTAAATCTCAGATCAACTAGCTTTCACTGGCAAATTCGATTTGCAATCCTTTAAAAGCTGCAATCCTTTGCAGCTACTGTGGCTGCCAAATTATCCACATGGAAAACAGACTTCAATACCTCTACTGCTGGAACCTGCTACCTCCACATGGCTAAAAACCTGACATGAAGGCCAGATGTACTTCACTACCTCGCTCACGCGCTCTACTGCTACTGCTCGTATCATTCTCTTGCTCTTAGACGGGGCAACAAAATCGCAAAAATCCACGACCTCTGCATGTTACAAATGACAACTTCCGAATACAATGCAACTGCTGCCGTACACTCTCGAACTAGTGGCACTTCCTAATAAATTCAATCGACTCTTGAAAAATCTATAGCTTCGGAGCCTCCCCCTACTTCACCTACAAATACGAACACAGCTCCTTCAGACGAGGGCAACTAACCTTGGTGAAGCCCCGCCGTCCTCGAATTTAGACTCTCCAAGCGGAATCAATGTATCGTACAAAAACACATCTACCTCCATCGCTGCCATTACGGTGCCGAAACACGAACTCGTCGAATTCATCAACTCCCACCTTCATACTTCATCCTTCGCAACCTCATTAATTAATCGAATCTCTCAATGCAAGAGAAACCTCGTCTGCTCGTCAAGCAAGCGCAGCCTCATCAAGAATTCCTCAAAATTCGCCATCTCCAGTGCTAAATGTGGTGAAAAAACAAGTTAAAAATTTTCAGGAAAGAATCGATCTTAAGGTTAATTCAAGTCCAGGTGCATGGGGACGTCGCCACGCAGACACGGAACTTTACAAGTGATGAAATAGAAGAAAAAGGAAACGACAAAGGAAGAATCAGAGAGGAACAGACAAACCCTAATCTAAGGGCCTCGCCGGGTATATGGGTGTTCCCTGTCGTCGTCGGGCATCAGTAAGGGTTTCTCACTGTCTGCTGAACTGCGACGTTCAGACGGAGATTCAGTAGCTTGGACGGAGAGCGAACAGAACTATGAGGTAGTGGACGGATAGGGGGACGGGCGGAGAGTCCATGGGGGTGGGAATCAGGGACAAACCTAAGAGAAATAGACGAATGGTGGACGGACAGAGAGTGGACGGACGGGGACGGAAACCTTCGCGACCTTTGAATATCCTTCAAGAGCATGGGCGTGACTTGACTGGGGCTAGAGCAGAGCTTTTCTGGTCTGTCTTCGCGTTTCGCATTCGTTCCTGACGTGTGTTGATAAGTGCGGGAGGTTCCTGACGTTTTGGAGGAATTTTGTTTTCCAGAGAGGAAGCTCTCGTAGGACAGGAACCAGCAGCAAGGATTCTTATTTAGCTTAGGGTTTAAGGTCTGCCTTTCGGTTTGCATTCCTTAGGATTGCGGAGCTCTTGATTATGAGAACACTCAGATTCTTCTCCTTCGGTCCGAGTTGTTCGTGTTGGACAGCGCCGTCATACGTTGCATCGTCGCAACGAGCATGCACGTCCGCATTTGCATTCGTTCCCGGCGTTCGGTTYCGAGAGCAAGCGGGAAGCCGGCATTCTGTTGCTGAGGTGCGGTCAGGAGCTTCTGATGTCGAGAGATTGTGTGTGAGCTCTCTCCGGGAGTCTCCGACCACTATCTATGGCGGGTTTGGGGTGCCTGGCGGCTTAGGAAACTGCCAGAGGCGGCTGTATAGTCAAATTGCTAGCAAGAAAAGTAAAAAATCTGAGAAAGATGTGTTGGTAGAGGAACGAGAACCCGAGACAGAGGTCTTGTTGGTGGAGGACAGAGAAGAGGATGGCGTGGGGGAAGGTGAAATTGGAAAATTGGATGGGAAGAAGGCGAAGAAGAAAAAGAAGGGAAAAGTGCTACCGGACAATGGCGATGCCGTGGCAGTGATGGATGATAGCGTGGCCAATGTGCATAGTGATGACGGTCCGGACGCTGAGCTGGTGACCAAATTGAAGAAGGAGAAAAGGAAGAAATCCAAGACCAATCTAAAGCAGGAAGAAATTGAGACTGATTCTGGAATGGTGCTAAACGGTGCAAGCATTGCGGAGGAGATCCCRGAAACGACCTTACAACCTGAAGCGAAAGGAAAGAAGAAGCTGAAGAGCAAGAGCAAGGTCAGTGAATCTGAGGATGAGCTCCCTGAATCGGACCCTGAATCTGCAAGTGGTAAGTTCCTCCTTCCATTTAAGGAATTATTTTTATGGAGCAGGTACGYAGATTTGAACGAGGGAGCTCCTCTTTGTATCTGCAGTTATTTCTCACGTTGCGCTGGTACTCAAGCGGCTAATTTCGGTTACTTGTTCGTATGCAGTTATAGAGGATGTTTTGGCCGCAGAATTAGAGGAACACCTGGATGATGATGATTTCTGGGAAGATGATTTTGAGCCGGAAGCTGAGGTACGTATCTTAGGGTTTGTGAGGGTTACGTTCCACGCGATTTGGGGTAACAAAGAAGATAATTTTACTCACAAATCTTTCACTGTCCGCATGACATCTGTTGACCCTCTTCCCACTTGTTATTCTTTCTACTCTATTTGACAGTAGTGTTAAATCTCRAGTTTAAGAAGCTTGATCGTGGAATTTCCCTCTTCAGCTAAACGATGGAGGAGATGGAGGCGGTATAGTTCTTGGAGAYGCTCCATGGGCAAAGTCAGCGCTTGAGTTAGCGGAAAAGGTGGTGGCTGAATTTAACGGTGCCCTTGAAATCTTCGCTTTCAAAGTATCCAAAGACTCTGGCATCATTCGGGTCCGAGTGGACAAGTTATCTGACAAGTATGTTATRTAGTTGTTTTTTGAAATTTGATATTAAATTGCACTTGAGTACCGATGTGTGATACTAGGTCAACAGTCCCTAGGTTTTGTTTCAATGCAGACATGTGTTCAAAGAGAGTCTCGTTTTTTGTGTATGTAAGAACAAATCTACGTGTGTATATACTTTTCTTTTGCACGTTCGTTCTTYCTTTCKTATGCAGTTGGAAGATCTCGGTAAAGCAACTGGATTTAATTTGTTGCAGGTACGGTTCTCCAACAATGGACGAGATTCAGAAATTCTCCTCATCATATTCAAAGCTCTTGGACAAAGCAGGAGAAGCAARAACTATCCCGGACGATTTGGCTTTGGAGGTAATGCATTTCCAACTCATTAGACGTTTYTTCCTTTGGGAAATATTTTGATCGTCCGACGCTTCTTCAAACTTTTATTCATTWGTGCTGCTTCGTTTGTGTTATGTCTCGCACATTGGAAGCTGTCTCTCGTGATGTTTGGATTCACGAAGTATTGTTCAATCTTTCGAGACATTGTATGGGCAATTCCGATGAACATCTCAACTGCTACGATGTGTCAAAATTGGCCGATAACACTTGTTGAGGAGGGTCGACGTTMGAGGGTTAAGGAAGTGTATTCATTGTTCGACACTTCTTCAAACTTACAKTCATTGGAACTTCGTTTGTGTTGTATCTAGCACATTGGAAGAGTAGTCACAGGATGTTGTTGAATTCACGAAGGCTTGTTCAAATTTTTTAGGTTTCATCACCTGGAGCGGAGCGTGTAGTGCGACTTCCCCAAGACTTGGAACGATTCAAGGATCTGCCCATGTACGTGAGGTTTATTGAGAGCTCAGGTGACAGCGGAGCAGAACCACCGGAGATGGATGGTGTAATGGAGCTGGAGTCAGTCGACATGGAGGGTGGATCTGCGAAATGGAAGCTCGCGGACGTTCGTTTGAATAGAGATTTAGCTGGGAAAGGTCGAGGAATGACCAGGAAACAAAAAGATTGGAGAGTCAACCTTCCATTTGAGACTATCCAGCTCGTTCGCTTGTACATCGATCTGTAAACAGCATATTAACCCTTCAAGGACGGACCCTATGAGTCATGGAAAGAACCTGAAAATTTCATTGCTTCGCAAATRCAAATCTGTTTGAAATATCTTAAATTTTCAGCATTGGCATATATTATAGTGTAGAACGTCATCTGGTGAACTAAAGTTCTGTGTCATTCTAAATTTAGACTGGTTATAAGCCCAATGTTCACATTGTAATAACTTGTTGAGTTTTACTAATTTTCCAAAATTTCAAGATGGAGTAGAAACTTGGCCAAGTAAGCTTCACTTCATTAGTTGAACTTAAATTCAAAAAAGGTCACTTTCATGYCTAAAATTTAGATCAAGAGCAAGGTGGTAATTTGCTTTTTTTAGCATCTTCTTCTATAGAAWAGTCAATAATATCTCAATGAGGGAATTTCTACCACCATGCATTCAAAACACACAAAAAACTCTTGAAAAAAAAATGATGAAAGATTGTAGTTTAACATCTTCTATTGGTCATTCAAATTTATTATAAACCACTTTGACCATCTTCTATTGATCATTCCAAGGTTAAATTTGTAACCCAAAGCCTAGGAATATGTGGTCTTCATTATGTGCACTCCATTTTGCCAATGAAAATAAATAGATTCTTTTCCTCAAGATTATCTCACTTGCCTTCAATAAGTGTATAAAACTTTCATATCTTTTGTGAACATTTGAAATCATCACTAATTTTTGGAAGAATAAATGATGAAATTTGTTATCAACTATATTATTACTAATACCAAAATTTGAGAATCTAAATTTTTTACCATAGGTATTTATTATAGTAGTCCTCAAGATTATCTCACTTTGCCTTTAATAAGTGGATAAAACTTTCATATTCTTTTGTAAACATTTGAAATCATCATTAATTTTTGGAAGAATAAATGATGGAATTTGTTATTTCTAAAACCAAAATTTGAGAATCTAAAAATTTCACCATAGGTGTTTGTTATGGTAGTGTACAATATAGTGAACCAAATTTTGTGTCATATATTTAAAGGCATGGATATAAACATGTCTATCAGCTTCAAACCCTGAATAAAATGCTTGTTTTTAGGAATTTTTAAGAAAAAAATCAAAATAGATGATATAAGTGATATTTAGGGGGCTTCAATTTTAAGGTTTTGAGCAAAAGCAAAAAATGTAATTTTTCATGTCAATCAAGTTTTTTGAACAAAGAGTCAAAGTGCTATTAAAATATAATGCATAGAAAATCCATTTCTAAAGACACTATTCTTTATTTAATTAGAAATAATTAATATGGCTTGAGCTTAATTCAAAAAATTAGATAAAACCATTAATAAGTTACATGAAAATTTGGATGAAAACCATAGATCTTTACTTCATTATAAAAACAAGATGTTTAACGAATTGACAATTAACCTTGGCTTGCTTACCCAACATTGGTCAATTTTATCATCTAAGCACTTCTATATACTTAAATTTCATCGATCCAAATTTCCTAACATGCTTTCACTATTGACTTTGACAATTCTAATTTAGTTATTCATATTTGTAGTTCAAAGGGTGCAATATGTTTCATCTCAAAAACTAAATTCTTAAGTTCAAAAAACAACCCTATGAACTTGATTTCAATCAATAAGCACGATGGAAATATCTAAATACCACCATGATTAAAAGTTTGTATTTCAAACTCATAGGAAAAAACCTTATATGTATCACTACTATAGTTGGTGGACATCAAAGTTGGCAAAAAACAATTCTAAGAATAGGTAAAAAAGAGATGCACAGTCAAATAATATTAATTTGAGTCAAATGTGATTTGTAAGCAAAAAAATTAAAAGAATCCAAAAAATAAGATAAAAAAAATTTGGATGTTTTTATAATCAATTTTCATGATGAGTTATATAGCTTATATCTCGTGCAATAAAATTTCAAGATTGAAATTTGATTATAGTTGGAAAGGTTAAAATGAAATTGGAATTGATATTTGAGCATGTAGCAATGGAGTGGGTCCCTTTGTGAGTTAATTTACGATCACCATCCATACCTTAAGTTAGGCTATTTTTTTGTTTTGTTTTGTTTTGTTTTGTTTTGTTTGTTACATTAAAACCTCTTGGACTAAATGTCCCATAGCCGCATCTTTGGTAGTGTTGGAAATTTCTCGGCAAGGAGGGGTGCACGGGCTTTGTTTATTGGCATTTGGACCTACGATGCAAAAGTTATTGAATGTTAAAGTTTTTATGAATCAAAAAATTAGAAAATTACTTTTACTTTTATTTTAATTGATTGTAGAAACGTGACACTTGAGGCACACTAGTGACTACTAACAACGCAACGCTCTATTTCAATAAGAGCAAAATTGATCAGAAAGTTAATTTAGAGCTTCACTCAAACATTTGGTTTAGTAACAAAGTAATATCCAAATGTAATATGTGCCTAAAACGGCTAAAAGTGTCATTTGATGAAATGCTAAAACCTATGTACTTCTCCTAAATCAATATGTATGTATTTATAAAGAAATGGTCTGACTCTTTCCAAATTATGCATATGGTATCCAAATGACATGTTCTTTTTATTATTGAAGTCTCTTATCACTTGCCTATGAGAAAATAGAAAAGTTTAAGTTTAATAATAGAAATAATACACAAATTTTGTCTATAAAAAAAAATCAGTTTAGGGTGTCCTGACCCTATGTCAAGTTTCTTTGAAAACAATATCAAAAGCTTCATTAAAGCAAAATCCAAGATGGATGACAAACAACTATATATATATATATATATATATATATATATATATATATATATAGATTTGTATCCTTATCCATAAATGGTTCTTCTCTAAATAAAACATTGATATAGTTTTTTAAATAAAATATAGAAAACCATATTCTTATTCTATATTATAAATATACTATTTTGAAGAATTTTAAAAAAACAAATAATACTAAATATTTAGAAATGGATCTTGAAGCAAATCCGTTGCACTAGGTCGTTGTAGTGGATTTCAAGTTAAGCATTTTCTGATAAAAGATTGTACTTCTAGCTCTTTCATATTTTTTAATGCAAAAGGCTCATTGCCTACTATGACTTCTTTACAAATTCTACCATAAGTATTGTATTCCTTGTAAGGATATTCTCCTACAACCATTTCAAAAATACACATGCCAAATGCGTATACATCTATTTTTTCATCATAGCTTCCATGMAACATTTCTGGTGCAAAAWWTTYTGGTGATCCAACAAGTGCATTTGGTTTTCCATCTYGCATGGTAGTAGAATAGCCCAAATCTCCAATTTTCACTTCTCCAGAATTTCCATTGATGAAAATATGATCACATGTGAGGTTACGRTGWATTATTACTSGACTTTKAGAATGAAGATAGACCAATCCATCAAGAATTTGGCGGGCCCATCTTTTYACTRYAMTAATTGTTACATACTTAGCATGTAATTTGCAATATYGTTTTAGAGATCCAGATGAAAAAGCCTCAGTAATAATATAGATGTTCTTGATGTCTTKATCTGTCCAAAAATGTTTGAACCCAACAATATTTTTGTGATGTAAAGTTCTTAGCATGTCAACCTCAACTCTCATGCGATCTACTTCAAGTCTAYTTGACATACTATCTACATGAAGGTGGTGCCAAGCAACTTCAATTCCTAAGGTTCCATCAAAACCCCTATATACAACTTTATAAAACCTCTTCCTAAAACTTCTCCATAGTGACTATAATGTAGTTGAGGACCCATCTCCAAAAAATCCTTAGATTCAAATTCTCCCATTAGAAGAAGTAATGAATAATAATAAAATCCAAACGTTTTATATTGAAAAGAGAATACTAAATAAATAGTGGAGAAGGATAAAAGTGAGATGTATTGAATTTGTGAGCCAAAATGTTCTAAAAATATATAAAAAATGAAAAATTATTACACAATAGAATTATTTGTACTAGAAATGGTGAACAAAGTAAAAAAGAAAGACTAATGAAAAAGTAAAAAAGAAAGATTAATGAAAAAGTAAAAGAGAAAGATTAATGAAAAAGTAAAAGAAAAAGATTAATGACAAAGTAAAATATAAAGTAAAAAAGTGGATAGTATATTAGCTGAGTGCAAAGCATCTTTAACTATAGATAAGACCACAAATTTCATGTCTACTACAAGACTCTTCCATTTCCATCACATGTAAAGAATGATATTATGCATYAATGGATTCTATACATTTTTAAAAATTTGTATTCCTTTCCAAATTGGTCTCATTGAAGTTTTTTGGACCATTAACCCTTAGAGGGCATTTCATGTTTGGGCTTGGTTAAACTTCATTAGATTTCTACATTTGAATATATCTTTAAGAAAAATTTAATGTYTTCACATATGATAATGCACGTCTAAAATTTAATCTCATTTTTTTATAATTGAAAACATCAAAGTGGATTTTACATGGCTTTTTAACGAAATTTGTTTGCAAATTTTTTATTAATTATAAAAATGCTTTAAATAGTATGGTTTTCTTTTATAAAATGGAAATAGTAGTAACAAACATCATGGTGTAATTGATGTAGTCCTTGAGCTCACACTATAAGAAATTCAATAGAAAAAAGTTCAAAAGTTGTGTATTTTGAGCTTTCAAGTTTTGAATATTTGAATTTTCTATCAAATTGTTTTGACCTCATCTCTAGAGTAGCGACTCTTAAATAAAACATGTAATTGAAAATCACTTGTTTTTTACAAGCCCTTTGTCCATATTGCCATTCTATGTCAATGCAATCTTTKAATGATTAGGAGAGAATGGACAACACCTCAGAACTAAAAAGGATATTTTTTATTTTTTTTATTTTTATTTTTATTTTTTGGGGATATCATCATGCTTAACAAAAGATTCTTCTTTGAACATGATAAGTATTGAAAATGTTATGATTGGGCTCATTGACTAATCCCTGAATTGATTTATCATATTACTAAGGGTGCAAAATTCATAGATGGGTCGGGCTCGAAACACCTAAAGACGCTAGTTTCTATGAATCATCATATATAGCAATATAGCAGAAAAAGCCATTAAAACGAACAACAATTATAGGGGCGGTATAACGCAACTCTACGGCGCGGGATTGTCACCCATGTATGCTACAACGATTAGGCTATCGGCCAGCTCTAAAGTTATAAATGTCATAAAATCCACGCCATCAACTCCTGCATTTTAGTACGCATCACCTACAAAATAGTGTTATACTACAAAATATTTATTCTATGGAAATTAGTATTTCAAGTTGCACTAATTTAAAAAAATCTAATTTTTGTAAATTAGTATCACACACAAAGAATATAAATMAAAAGAACTTCCTACAAAGAGTGTTGAAAAATTGTTTGAAACCCAAAGTGAGAATTCAACCAATTCGAGTGTATTATTTACAACACAAGGAGTCAAACTCCAATCACAAAGTTGAAAATAAGGCTATGTTCAACTATTGATTTAACCCTTAAAACATTTACCTAAATCCCTATTTAAATCCCTTTCTGAACTTTTACACATATCCGCATATACTCTTTGGGCAAAGCTCCACATTCATCATCCAAAATACAGACTTTGGAGCACGGTGTGTGTTAAGAAACCCACAATTTGCCATGCAAGATTTTCTAAATTGTCCACCAGCTCAGCAGCTCTCATATCATCAAAAGAACGCCAGATGATCCACTGAATTTGCACTACAAAGGGGGTGTGAAACCTAGTAATGGATTGGTGAGGAATTTTAGAGCGTCAAGACGCCAAAACCACTTTAAAAGGTGAACAGCAAGACAGTGACAGGATGGTTTGATTGGAATTTGACTCGACTGGTAGTGACTTCTGCAAACACAAGGATGGGCAGACAATCAATGCATAGGTCGATCGGTGAACGCGCGCGGCAGAGGATCGAAAAATCTGTCAGAGAAACGGCAAAGGGAAGCAGAKGGCAACAATTCAGAAAGAGTGACGCTTGTTTAGTTCAATGGGGTCGTTTCCGACCGCTGCTTGGATTGAAGAGCAAGGCGAGCATCCCTCTCCTTCTCATACTCCCGTACATCAGAACGTTGGAGGAAGGCAACTTTGTCCAGATACTTGTCCCCGCTTTTCTTGTAAGCCTCAAGCTCATCTTCTAATCCCTTCTCCTCTTTAAACTGCCCCCAATCCTTTCTACTTCTATCCAAAATGTTGGGCTTCTGCTTTTTACTGATCTGCTGCAAGAGGCTATCCAATCCTGATGACGAGGAGGCCTGCATYTCTGACTTTCGTCTCAATGCTTGGGCACCCTTAGAATCTTCAGATGCCTTAGAAATTGAGGAAGTAGTGGTATCAGGTCCTTCTCTTAGCCTACTGAGCACCTCCTTAACCTGCAAGGCAAGTGTGCATCATAAGCTTAATACTGTGCAAGGCGATCAAGGGATCTGATGAAGCTGCGTTCACTTCCATAGAAGCCCTAACACCATAAAATACAGTAAAGTAAGCACGAGAGGAGCCAAAACCAGCAGTATGAGCAAAGCTCATCCGTTACTCGCAGCACAAACACTTGAATAACAGAAGCAAAAACAAGGAGATGAAGTTTCCACWTCATCCCTATAGTAGAMAAACGAAACCCTCTCATAACTACTGAACATTCACACAATTTTTTCTTGCTAACTCGTGCGTGCTCAACTGKCCAGTCGTGACCCTAAACTCTATCTTACGTGTTGGAAGTAAATCATTTAGGAAGTTCAAAGTCAAGAAAATGAACCAACAGCAAGARGAAATCGTACCCTAYATGTTTGAACAGTAAACGTTCSCTCTGAAAGTTAACATAATCAACTATAAGCTTCCAAAGCGAATCCTATTTTTAGAACGCATACAGAGAAGGTAACACTTGCAAAAATGGTAGCTAGCGTAATGTAAACCTGCAGGCTTCAGCAGAATGTCGCCCCCCTGAGAAGGAATCATATGAAGGAAGTGAGACTTACTTTTAAGTCCGATGAAGGAGCAGTACGGCTTTCCTTTGCTTCCGCTTGAGCTTGATCAACAATAACCTGACTATCCTTRAGAAAGCCATTGCCAGTGTTCCCGCTTGTTAGCTTCGGCRGTTTCTCCCCGTTCACCTGCCCYGRCTTTTGAATCGCTGATCCCCTTGGTGGTGCAAGTCCGAGACTTACCATCCAACTCTGCACAGYCATTTCCCATCTGATCACGAACTCCTAACCAAATAGGTATTCACAAAGTGGAAACAAGTATGAATTCGATCGGTGGTGAAATTGAAAAGCTTACCGGCACAGATTTGGATGGTTTTTTGGGCTTTGACACCTTCTGCACCTTGGGCAAGCCCACCTTGGCTGGTAAAGAGTCTTTCCCTTTGAGCTCCTCCCAGATGGAATTAATCTTCGCTTTCATTGCCGCCCTCTCATCTACAATGAAACTCACACGTTCAGCTTCAGAAGTACGAACACTCAAAACAATAACTAGGTCAGTGCAGAGTGGAAGAAGATTGCGGTAATCTAGGCAGAAACTAAGCAATCTCTCCTGCAAACACTTCATAAATGATCGTTGACATATTGACAGTTCATACCAGCACCAATCCACACTCAAATCACCGTAAAGGACCAATTCGATAAAAATAGGGTTTGCTAAGACAACCAATCTAATCTCGTTCTTTACCCAATATCCAACATTCTCCGCACTGCAGAGGCATATTCCAGACGCTCACCACAGAGATTCCAACGAAAGCAAGCAACACGCCACGAAAAAAACGAAAAACAAGAAAAACAATCACAGAGTGCCACATAGGAACTCATTTGACCGAACTAGGGTTTGCTAGAAAACAAGCACATTCTAGCGCTCCAACTAATGAATCCCCACCCTTTCTCACACTGCGGGCGTGCACTCCAACCAAAACTACAACCTCCCCACCGAAATTCCAACAACAT
>VACF01001142.1:0-31767 GCA_006891605.1 Pleurozium schreberi
ACTAAATTTGACTTCCCATGATGATTGACACATGTGTGGTCACTTTCAGAAAAGGAATGGATGAAAATTAGTGAGTGTCCGCTCACCAAATGAGTTTTTTTTGTCATCGAAAGGACAATAAACGTCTGCGGCGTCGTTTAAGGGTTAAACATGGACAGATTCCATTGAAGTTCAGTATGCCTTCAAATCAATCATCATCACTCAGATTGCAGCCAATTTTGTTTGAACAAAAACTATGTTAAGCTTAAGGGAGGCAACCCATTTCTAATCAAATAAACGATTATAAATATTTGAAGCGCAAGTTTTTGAATGTAGGTTTTTCCCATATAAGGTAGGAGGTCCATAAAGCACCCATATAAGGGCTAAATTTGAACTTTGGCAAGGTGAAGCTGCTTGAAATAATTTTCAGTAAATTTTCCTTGAAAGACAAATGGAATTGGCATCTAACCCAAGTTATTTCATATTTTTGGGAGCTTTGTGGAATTAGTTATGAATCTCTGAAGTCAAATGGCATGAGGTTCTAAAACCGCTCACCTCCTCAAATGTACACAGTTTGTACATTTCTGTAAAGTTGAAAAAAATCATGTACTAGCAGTGAACATTGAAGGAGGTGGGCAATTTTAATGCCCAAACTGTTCTTGAGCCTTCTACCTTACAACAATAGAGTTTGGAAGAATTGCATACTTTTCCAAAGTCTTATTACATAAAACGAAATTACTATGAATTTTTTAGTGAAAGATTCTCTTATGGTGATATAGACCTTTCTATTTTTGACCATAGGGTAATTGCAAAATCCTACTTTGAATCCTTTGAAACATTTCAAAGAGAATTCAATTACTGAGAGAGTTTTCAGAATAGTCCAAGCCACAACCTCACACAAATTTGAATGAATGTTGGAAGAACGTAGTATAATAGAATGAAAATTTTGATGGAATTAAATTTTTAATGAATTTGATGAAAAACTAATCATTAAACCACAAGCCATGATTGTACAAACTTTGGACAAGCAATGTTGCCCATGCCCGGTTTCAAGGAGACTTTTTATTGCTAAAAGGTTTTCAACTATGTTTTCACCAAATCGCTCCAAAATTGCAATTTCTAGGACAAGTACCAAATTTTTTTTAAAGATTTTTTTGAACACATGTGTCCATAGGATCTTGTAGTAAAATATTTTGAGAGCATGTGGAAAAAATTTCAGGAATTTCCACTGAGTAGATTGCAAGATATTAGCATTTGAATTGGAAAAAAAACAATTTTTGGCCCTGCGAAAACCAGGCAGCTGCACTTCAGATGGTCACATGTGTATTAAAAAATCTCCAAAATGGTGGTTACTCATTGGATACATTTTTCAAGGCAATTTGAACACATGTTTGAAAATTTTCAGATCATTTGGAATTGTACAACATATAGGAAAAAATAGTAAGTAGAAAAAAATAGAAAATGACTCAAAATACTACAATGTAAACAATTTATTTGTGGAAATGAAAAATGCCAATCCCAATGGTTAAAATATTGTAATAAAAAATTTACATCTACTACTTTTATTTTTTTCTAAAATATTAAAAATTGAATTAGATAATGGATTTCAAACTTTTTTGTAGAGTAGAGATCCTACAACTACCCGCAAACTACTCCTAATTAAAACTCCTCATAACTTTTGACTCAACTATCAAAATAGAATGATTCAAAGCTTTCCATGTATATATAGATCTAGAGAACCAATTTCAAATTTTCAATTTAAAAAAAAGTGATTTTTCAAGAAGTTTTTTTTGTTGCCCGGGTTGCCTGCCGAGCAATGAAAACAATACATCATACCATAACTTTTTAACTATGTAGTCAAAAGTTATGAAAATTATTGGGTCTTAAAGTTACTCCTTGGGCACATGTTATGTGAAAATTACAAAGAAAAAAATCAAAAACTCCATCCGTAGTGAGCTGCCCAAAATAGCTATGTTGCCAAAAAAACACAATTTAGTGCTTTAGGGGTTAAAGGTTACCAAAAGTGGGATGACAATCACACTAGTTGAGACAATGTAAAAATAGTGCCCATGTGCAGTCGGGTACCGAAATCTTACGAATTTTTGACTCCGCAGTGAAAAATATTTTAGACTGTCAACTTTGACACCCTCCCGAGGGCTGAAAAATTGGTTTTTTTCAACGAAATTTTCATTGAAGTTCATCTCAATGTTTGTAACATGTGTGCCAAATTTCATGGCCAAAAGATTTACAGAAAAAAAGATATTCAAAGTCTACCAACATCTATAGTTGCAAGAACAATTTCACTACTGTCAACTTTGCCACCCTCCCAAGGATTGAGAATATTGTTTTTTGCCATGAGATTTTTTGCATCAAATCATGTCTATGTTGATAACAAGTGGACCAAATTTCAATCGCAGGGCTCAAAAAAGGATTTTTGTCACTTTAAACACAGATATCTTGCAATCCACATGGTAAAAAAATCTGAAAACTTTCCCACATCTTCCCAAAGTATTTTGATACAAGATCTTACGGTTACTTTAGTCCAAATTTTTTTTTTTCTAAAATTTGGTACTTGCACTAGAAATGGCAGTTTTGGAGCGTTTTTGGTGAAAGCATAGTCAATGACCTTTAGGGGTTAAATAAGGCATCCAATGTTCTTGAGTTCATGAGTAACTCTAGTGGGGTATTTTTGGACTAGTGTCCCCCTTGCTGGCCTCATTGTACGGGCTAGATTTTGGAGGGACTAACCAGTAGAGGTCAAAATTCTGACAATCTGGCAAAATTTCGCCAGAAAAAACACACACTAAATAACTCACATCCATGCACCAAATCTACAGAAGCCTGACTAAGTTCTCTCARTCCACAATAGTTCAATCTGCTATTTTTTTGTTTTTGTTTTTTTAAACATGGACAGATTTCATTAAAGTTCAATCTACTTTCAAATCAATCATCGTCACTCAGATTGCAGCCAATTTTGTTTGAACAAAAAATATGTTAAGTTTAAGGGAGGCAACCTATTTCTGATCAAATAAGCAATTATATATATTTGAAGCGCAAGTTTTTTGTATGTGGAATTTTTCCCATGTACAATAATAGAGTTTGGAAGGATTGCATATTTTTCTAAAGTCTTATTACATAAAACAAAATTACTTTGAATTTTTTAGTGAAAGATTCTCTTATGGTGATATAAACCTTTATATTTCTGACCATAGGGTAATTGCAAAATCGACCAAGGGCTGATTGCAATATTGAGAGCCTTGCAACCAATCACAATGAGCCACAACTACTCTGAGAAGTGCGCCATAACTTCATGGAAAGACAATAGTCTATAAGGTAGAAGGTCCATAAACCAACCATCTAAGCATTGAAACTGAATTTTAGGCAGGTGACATTTCTCAAAATATTTTGCATTGAATTTTCCTTCAAAGAGAAGAGGAGGTGGCATCTAACCCAAGTCATTTCATATTTTTTTGGATTATTTTTGAATTAGTTATGAAATTTTGAAGTTGAACTGACATAGGGCTCCAAAATTGCCCACCCCTTAAATGTACAGTGTTAGTACATCAGTAAAGGCTATGAAAAAATAGCATGTACAAACTATGTACATTTATGGGGTGGGCGATTCTAAATGCCCGAACTGTTCTCGAACCTTCTACCTCAAATTGGAAATGGGGGTTGATCAGAAATGGGTTGCCTCCCCTACTTTCAGTCTGAATTATTGGGAATTGCAAATCTTTCATATTGTGTCCGAAGTAACATCTAAGGTAGGTAACCCAAAAGCGCCACTAAACTAAAAGCGCCATCTTCACAATCTGTACATCTCCAAATTTAGTTATGTACCTATATGGAAGAAACGCTTTTAGAATCAAACTTTGACCCTCCATAACTTTTGCATATTGTATCCAAATGTTGCATTCTTTGGTGCATTGGAACTTCCTTTCACTTGCCAACAAGACAACATGAAAATCTGACCAGCCTTATAATAGTAACTAGGTAGAGTACCAATTTGTGGTGCTTTGAGGATGCCTACCTTACATAGAAAATCAGCTCTGCCAGAAGGCTGACATGATTTGTTTTCAATGTGGGTCTGAACATTATTATTATTATTATTTTTATTTTTTTCCGACACAATTGAAACTGACCTCCATTGCTGGGTTTGAGCAATTTTTTTCCCCCCTTGAAACACATGGACACTTTCCATGGAATAAGGAAAAAGTACACAGAACCAAAGGAACCAGTCCCCGGGCGGGTGTGAATACTGTCATGGTACACAGGTACAATGCTACAACTACAAATATTGCATATAATTGGATTTTTTACTTGCATGCAGCTTCAGTTTTATTACTCACAGCGACCAGAAACATCCGTCTGTACTGTAGTAAGTCYGTAATTAGCATTGATTGATATTGATGAGAGCCTGAGAGGGACTATTTACTCATTCATGAATCAACGGATATGCTTCAAGTATGTGATGCAAACTGTATGATTGCATGGATGAAGCTCATTGATTCTTTCCTAAAATAGGTACATTCATAAATCGAAAAGGAGCAATAATTTGTACACACAYGATTTCTTTTTTAATTTTTAATTTTTKWATGTCTATGGGTGGTTTAAATGTGAATAATAAAGTGTAATAGCCATTCCATTTGAACTTGTTTAGGTCTATTGGAGACAGATTTTGTTGAAAATCCAATAAACATCAAGTAGATATGAAATACCCTACTATGATAGTGCTCATCGGCTAATAGGAAGAGTGGGTCTGTTGATTACAGTTAGTAGGTTAGTGTTCTTTCAATTTGAACAATCATTGTTGAGATCAGCTTTGAGACTATATATCTAAAGGGTTATCTACTTGATGAACTTAGAGTTTCTTTGTTTCTTTGTTAAGAGTTAAATCACAATTATTCAAATGTATGAATGACTTGCATAATTATTTAAATCATGTACTATTGCTCTCCTTCATATTGAAACAATTTTTTACTTTGAGACAGTTGCAAATTGTAGGCAGTATGTTGTGGTGACAGACCCAGTCCCTGCCAGTATGTTGGAGTAAAAATTGAGAAGTGAGATGTCCAATCAATTGTTCAAATTGTTTTTAGCATCCAACTGCAAGTAGGCACAATTGGTGAGATGCTTGGTCAAAGGAGTTTTGAACTCTGAAACAGAAGGAGCAATAAATCGTGCCTACGAACTGGGGCCCACAGGGTAATGTTTTGGGGTAAAAGTAAATAAAAGTCCCCTATATTGAGCCGTCACTAGGGTATGTTCTCTAGCCCCTTAGCTAAGTTGGGGTCTCTGATTCAATGAACGGGGAGTACCGGCATTTAGTTACAACCTAGCCAGTTGATTTTGAGAATTTCCGAATGAGATTGAAAAGTTTCGGCAGAGGTTCCGGACAAAAAATAAGAATTTCGGAAATGGGGCGGGTAGGAAAATCAATGCTGGCTTTTTGCCGTCCTCCCTAAGAGCATGTAGGAAAATTACCATTTTGAAATTCATGGTTCCGGTTTTTAGCTGCTCGTGCTCATACTTTTTAGGAAATTATTTATACTAGGACATTAGGTGCATAACTACATACTTCATAGTATTCTACTATACAACTTTACACTTTACAAACCATAACTTAAGTGAGCTACTCACTCCAAAGTAGGTGACTTAACTAAGGTATAAAATTAATAAATTGACACTACAATACTAGTTAACTAATTAATACAATAGCTGGACGCTTGGGTAGCTAGCATTTATTTATTTTCAGGTTTAGCCGTTCAGGATTTCATGCATTGATGGCCCACAACCCCAGAATGACAACTAACGCTCATTCACTCAACAGTCAATACTCAACATTTCAGAGTTGAGCAATCAACACTCTACAAGTTTGGATCAGAAGCCATTAGTCCAGTACTCCAAGCAATCATGCGCCCTGGCTTTCAAAAATTAGAATTTATGACTTCAAGGTTTTTGGAGGTTGTCTGCATGTCTCCTTCACACCTCAACGTTGCCGTTGTTGCCGTTTCCGAGATTATGCAGGGTGCAAGCAAGTAGATTTTGCTCTCAGATTGTCAACCTTTCTTTATGCTAATTTGTTTACATATTTGTCTACTTCAACCATGGGTGCTGGTGCAAGCAATGTATCTTCCTTAAATGTTGATGTCCACGAGTAAGGGACATCAATGTTAAAGAGCTTGTGCTCACTTGTATGCTTTTGTTGCATTGTTTTTTGCACATGTTGTTTTGATTATCTTGAAGGGTGTTGTATAACTATGTTGGTAGGACTCACTCCTCTTCCCAATTTTTTTGGATGATGGTATGTTTGTATTTGTAAATGATGGCTTGTACACTCCTCTCCCCATTTTTTTGGGCTGATGTTGTGTTGATATTTGTGAATGTTGAATGTTGTGTGTCATGTTTTGCCCAATTTGGTTATTTTACCAAATCTTGCTTACAATAATTTTTGTTTAGAACCCCAAATTCCCTTAGGATTTTTCCTCTTGATTTTTTTGTAATTGTACTTTTCAATTTTATACCATTAATTCTCAATGTTCTTTTACCTAATGAAAAACTTTCTGATTGATAGTTATGGTTTAATCATAAATACTAATATTTTTGGATTTGTAAATTCATACATTGTTTATAATTCCCAATTTCTAAAAGGTGAAGAAAAATGGTGGTCTGTAACATCCTCAAAAGATATTATTGGGTTTCAATTGGGTGCACTAGGCATATGAATTAGGAGCGGGTATGTGACCGGATGAGATTTTTTCCTTTTCGAATTTCCATTACCTTATAAAAAATCATCATAAAGCTCAAGGAAATAGATTGAAGAAGCTAAGACAAATCTTTTTACAACGCAATGGAGTATGTCGGATAACTCTCCCTCACTGCTCTTGCCGGTAGCCAAAGATGAATGCATACTTTCCAAGCAGGGTATGCCTTACACCAAGCCTCTACGGGAAACAACTTGTATTCACTGTGAATACGTAGAACATGCTCTTTAATTAAGCATAGCTTCTACCCATTTATTTTTTATTTTTATGTTTTTATCTCATAATTTGCTCCACAACTTTGCCAAGGTATTTATAATTTCACGTTTTCTCCAATACGTAAGGGAACCATCACAAAAATGTGAAATACTGGAATCAGAGGCCCAAGCATGGTCGCCACATCCTACAAGGGTTAAGTTACGTTACTGAATGAGTCTAGAACTCTAGATATAAGTGACCAATTTCGTTGAGAGCAATGAGGCTGAATGAATTTAATGCATGAGTTGTTGGATGGCAAATTATGTGTGTGACATTAGGAGAAGTATGAGCCCTCCAAAAGGCTGTCAAAACGAATCAGATGCAAGGCCCTACGACATTACATTTTTTTTTCTTCAAGTTTTTAATTTTTTTTTCATAAAAAAAAAAAAAGGAAAAAGGAAAAATAATTTATTTATTGAGAATATCATGTGGCACTAGTGCCACACAAGATTTCATTTTTTTTTCCATCATAGCATTGCGGCTTTTTTAAACTCGCAGCCTTTTGGAGGGCTCATATTTCTCCTAACATTAGAATTATAATTATTTACTCGCAAATAGAAACAAACCTCATAACTTTTGTATATTGTATCTAAATGGCGTGTTCTTTGGTGCATTGGAACCCCCTTCCACTTGCCAACAAGACAAAATGAAATTCTAAAGAGCCTAATGATAGTAACTAGACACAATGCCAATTTGTGGCACTTTTGGGTGTACCAGCCCACCTTAACACTTGTCTAGATTGATAGCCTCGTAATGTCCTAGCTGACAATCTTAACCCTTAAGGGCTCTGGTATCCATATTTTGAACTATGAATGGAGGGCTTGCAGGCGCTATTTACTAGTCCACCTAACTTCTCATTCATCCAATGTAATATTGAAATCTTGAAAAGACAACCTTCTTGTGATGACCAATTTCACGAAATTGCACTAAATGGTATTCCTATACAAAAATATGAAAAAAAATATGAAAAAAAAAAAAAAAAAATTGAGTTAGTTAAGAGATGGATGTTTGTGAGAGTGCATCTAAAGATTATGGAAGGCAATTTGTTGAATGTTGTGGAGTATTGGAGAAGAGTTGGACAAGTTGCTGAGCCAAACTATAGAGCAAATCAATTGGCTATCCTAAAAATTTCAACAAGTTGAAAAAATAAATTCTACACCTTTCTTGTTTTGCAATAAGAACAAAAACTATGTGACCATGAGGCTTTCTCTTTTGGATAGCATCCAATAAGCTTATCTCATGAATTTGCCTAACTGTGCAGTGAAGTGAGAATACCATTCACGGTACATAGGATTTGGAAACTTAGAACGAGAAATAGAGTTGATGTTATAGTCTGTTTCCAAAGGACAAAGCCAACAAATTGCCTTAATATATGGATTTCTAATTAATATACTAATTGGTAATTAGGCTAATAATTAAGATAYASATTTAGGMATTCAWAGCAAAAATTAGAGAAYACAYRAAAGGGACTAATTGATTATATAGTATGTATTTGCCATTTATTACATTGTAGTGCATTGACAAATTGAGGTTAAAGCCCTAAAAGGTTGTCATAAGCCAATGCTAAACTAGGTAGGATCATAACAACATACATAATTACATCATTCAATGTTTAAATTGGAAATAAGAGATATTCCTTGCATTGTTCATAATTGTAAGGAAAAACCTTAAATATAAGTCAAATCCTTAATTTATCTACAAATCAATCGACTTTAGTCACAAAATGATTGATGAATTGGCTGTCCATATTAAAGAACCCCATTGTATAGGCGTTTCTAGATTTTGTTTTTTGAAACAAAATTCCACTTATACAATTCCATCACAATATTTGGTAGCAATTAAGCAATTTATTTCATTAAGAAAGGAGTATGTATTGTTGGATATTTTGTCAAAAATTAATGATATCGAGTCAAGGCAAAATTTGAGCAAAATTTTGTCCAAATTAAATAGAACCCTTGATTTTATCTCACACTTGCAAAAAATCTTAAAATAAACTGCCCACGCATTCAAAAACTACTCAATTGCAATACCACACAACAAAAAAACCCAACCAATGACTTAACCTTGGAACATTGGATAGGTCACCGTGGAAATCATCTTTTTTGGTATGGTATGAATCATTTGCTTAACCCCTAAAAGGTCAGACTGCATTTTTGGGCAATTGATAGCTCTTTTGGGCAACTTACTACAAATGGAATTTTTTTGTTTTGAAATTTTTACACAACATGGGGATGAGGTTTATCTTTAACTCCTTAGCACCTCAACCCCTCAAATTGAAAGATTTATTTGTTTGATTATTATAATATTTTCAATGGTACGGTCAAGTTATTTATTCTTTTCCCCGCAACTCTGGGCATGTCTCCAATATTGATTAGTATGGTCAATTTATGTGGATCTTGTTGTTGGACACAATTTGATTGGAATGAATTCAGAAGGGTCTAGATTTTGGTAAACACAAGCTAAATGCTCAGGGGTTATGGACCAACAATTTTCATAACTTTTGATTACATGGTTAAAAAGTTATTGTGTGATATGTAGTTTATTTCCCTCCAAAAGGGCAGTTGGGATAGATAAAAAAAATCTCTTTTTTCCGAATCAATTTGAAATTGATTTATATATTTGTGAAAAGCTTTGAACCATTCTATTAATCTATTGTGATTAATAAGATGAAAATTATGAGGAGTTTTAGTTTGATTGGTCATGACATTACAATGTTGGCCTTGCATTTTGTGCCTATGCATTGCATCTTTTAGTTTCTTTTGAATCCTCGCTGTTTCCCTATATTCCATCTTAAGCGGGGGAAAGGTGGTGAGAGATTTGAACGCATCATTATTTCTTTTGTGTTGCGAAACGCCAGCAGCTTTTTTTCGCAGTGTGGTCGACTTTTGTAGGTGATGTGGTTGATTTGTCGTGCGCGCTTTAAGCCGCAACGCTGGATGGAAATCCTTACTGAGGTTACTTGAAACCCTAGATCTAAATACTGGCAACCAGATTGTGGGTATCAACTTGTTGGAAGCACTTCGCTCAYGCCTTTCTAAAAAGCTATCATTCACATGATTTGACCCAAAATTGTGCAAGGAATCTAAAAAACACGTTTGCTTGCATTCTATGTCAGATGCGCAGAACATCTTTGCTTAGTTCTCGGATCTCAATATGTAGTTCTAAAGAGGCGTATCAAATCTCATTAGAATCGTATTTTTAGGACCCTTCCATCAAGACACCACTTAATAAACGTCATCTCTTGTTCGGAGAATCTTGTTCCCGGTTAAGTCCATGGCGCGGTGACCATGCGCAATCCCCGCTGATTTCTCGTTTGCATATATTTTCGACTCGATCTTGACTTCGAGTTTCCTTGTACGTTGTTCAGAACAAATTAGCTCCATGCCACCCACAATGCGATAGCCTGCTCATGACGCATCAACAGGAAGTAACGGGAGCGGGGTCCAATCACTGCCACCCAGTCCCACAATGCCATCGCTGGATCCTTTCAGTCGCGCCGGAAGAATCGAACGCCTGGAGATTYTRAATTCCAAGTCCTTCAATTTCCGTCACGTCATAGGCCCCTTCGCAAGCTTCGCCGCGGTTCTGTCSGCTCATGGAGCTGGAAARAGCGACCAGCTCGTGGAGGCCATCAGCTTCATCATCGGAGTGCGCTCGTTTCGGCTGCGAGGAGGGAATGTGCAGGAGAGAGTCCTCGAGGACGAGTCGAGAGGAGGAGGGAGAGTAGCGTTTGTGAAGCTTGTGTTTAGCACCGGGGGTGGTGAGGAGGTGAATTTCGGAAGAAGGATTATCAGCAGTGGGACTAGCGATTAYCGGATTAACAATATTCCTGTTACATGGGAGATTTATCACAACACCATGAAGGGCCTGGATCTTCTTGTAAGCTTCACACCGTACCTTGTTACGCACTTCTTCCGTTGTAACCGGCCTTTCTCTCTTCTTCGCACTTAAGACTTTATTTTGAGCAGTCTGTTTTTGGTCTACCTATTTCGAACCTTATAATGTCTTATGACAGCACTATTCACTCACATATTTCAATGATCTTCTTGTAAACACCACACCTCCCCTTACTTTTTTTCTTTTCTTTATCTCCTATCCATTTCTTAGTCTATTTAGTGAGGGCAACTATTTTATTGCAGTTTTATCTATTGCACTTGGCCCCCAGTTTAGAAGCCAATGGCTTAATGACAACACTATTTAGACACCGACACTTCAATGGAGTCCCACCTTAGCCAACTGTATTTAGACTCCCTTCTTGTAAACATTCTACCACCACTTGCTACTCATTTCCTCATCTGTTTCCTTTTGCTCTKCTCCATTTTAAAGTCCATTTAGTGCGGGCCATTATATTTTGAGGAATTTTTTTGTTGTAGTAGTCATCTTGCTTTCACTTTTTTGGAATCACATGGCTCGATATAAAACACTATCATAAGGACTCCTATACTTCTATGACAGGAAGGGTGCCYACCATATTTTGGAACTTGMCAGTTTTGTRGTGCACTGAAATGTGAAATGTGGATGATTCACAGGGGGAGTTCGAATCAGATTATTTTATATTGGACTTCAAGGAGACAACCTCAGCGCCTGAAGAATTGAAGAAAAGTCTTGTAAATGTAGAGAATCCGATGGCACAGGTGGAAGAGAAGGTAGTTCCGAATCATCAGAAAAGATTGATGTTYGCCGCACAGCGCAAGGTGGAAAGGGAGAAAACACTGGAGCGGGAGGCGGCTCTTAAACATCGGGCAGAGCTCGTAGGTTCCTAACATTATTATTCYATAGCTCTAGGCCTCTYWGTTGCACAACCTTTGAAGAAGTTTGGTTTTGCATACAAGCCTACATGACAACAGGAACTACAGCGAAGAAGCCCRTYAAGTCTGCGAAATTCTCTTCTAAAGGACGTATTGCTGTATCACAATCGTGTGCTGATGCTGCTTGATCTTGTCGCTTGGAATCCAATGCGGGATATCGTCAATAAACTGTGTTGATTTGTTGTGTCYCCCAGGACTTCAAAGCAGCAGAGGCGAGGATGAAGGTGGATTATAACGTGAAGATAGAATCTTTATCTGCGGACATTGAAAGAACAGCTTCAGATTTCTATGCACTGGATCAGTTTGAGACTTCACATGAGAAGGAGAGGAAGTCCGAACGGCCTGATGCGGCACGAATAACAGCAAATGAATTTGCTGACAAGCGGAAGTCTACTCGTCTACCGAGGTCAACTTTATCCCTGCCCTGATCAGACTTAACTAGAATGACACCTGCAAATTTCATGCCGGTCATAGTTGTTACTAAAATGGTGTGTTTCAGAGCGTCAATCTAAAGAGGTTTCAGTGCGCAGAGGTTTTAAAAATAAGAAATTATCTCAATGGAGTCCGTTTCTGGAGAGTTGGTAACGAAGCGTTGCATGCGCAGAGCATCGTTATATCTCATATCCTTTAATCATGTCGTTAATCATGTCCTTTAGCATTGTGGTGTCCTCTTAAAACCTTGGATTGAGCATGATTCAACTGGACCCAGCTATAGAGGTTATGTTTGGGAACATGAAAGACGTCAGAAAACTAGCTGTATTTCACTCCTGTGACTTCACGAGTTAATGATTTATCTTAAAGAGGGCTCTACTTTAATGTTACCTATTCAAGTCCTTTCAAGCGTCTAGAGTCCAGATCTCTGAGACTGCACCATTTTTACTGAAATGTGCAAGGTCAATGGGCTGGCTTCCTTCTGAATCAGAGTATTCAATTTCATGCTCAGATTAGTGTAAAGTGCTGTCTTCAATGTGTAATTCAAAGCACTCCAGTCTTGCGAATGCATTAATCTTTTATTTTCCTTTTCTTCCAAATTAAAGGCTTCGTGAGTTCCACTAACAGCTCCAGGGATTGCTTATCTTGCAGCTCTCGGCCTACATCCCAGCCTTCATCTCGCCCTGCATCTCGCCCTTCATCTCGGCCCACATCTCGCCCCGTATCTCGCCCTGTCTCCCCCGTGCTCATGTTCGACAACGGCGATGCTGCTGCACGCGACGAATCCAATTTAAACCACCTCACAAGGATTAAATCACGCTTCAACGCCACGTCCAATGAGCCTGGTCACAGGGAAAACGGCGCTCACACGCTAGCGCCAGTATCCACCCACAGAAATGGCGATTCACAACCGGAGATTGCCTTCCGTCACAGGGCTCGCCGCAGAAACGGCTCTCTAGACGGCACCATGTCGCCCGGGTTAGCTGAGGACCGGCGCCGTGACCACACACCCAGACGTACCGACAGATCGTCATGGCCAGGCGCTACCACCCCACCGCATGTTTTCAAAACGCTTGAAGATTACGACGAGCAGTTGTACTGGTCAGACTCAGGGAAAGATCATCAGCAGTACAAGCATCACTCTGAGCTTGGGAAAGCCAGTCTGAGCAAAGCGGAAGAATTCGCGGAGGACTTGTACAAAGACGCCATGGAGCTTCACAGCCGATTAGTTGCTGAGGAAGATGCTTCGAACATTGTGGCTTCYTCTRSAGTAATGACCAAAGGGYATAACTCGATCTCCGAAACGAAAGAGACYTGTGGTGATATWATGTACGCAGACGGGCGATCTGAGGTTCCAGTGGTGACGCCAGTGCTAATCCCGGCTGAAAATAGCGAATCCCGTTCAGTTTCTTTCTCCCAAACTTCACAGTGTAGTGACACTCCCGATGAGCAAGCCAATGCTTTGAACTTCGCTGCAGGGGGGACGAAATTGAAGGTAGTKGCGAAAGGGGACGYGGTGACTCCCAATCGCATGAAGATGTTTACCGACTKTAGAGACCGTGAGAGCGCGCTCGAGCGGGAGATCAGTGGTTTGCGCGCCAGCAACGTGCGGAAGCAATCCAAGATCGACTCGTTACAGAAGTGGCGATCCTATTACCAATCCCAGATCGACACAAAAGACAAAATCCTCGACCACATCGAGAAGAAAGCCGCGAAGGAGAGGAAGAAGACTGAAAAAACCATGAAGCGCAAGGAAAAATCACATACGAAAGAGCTCGCCCACCTAGACGCCAAGCGGGAGGCCATGGAGGAGAAGCTTCGCAGCGACATCAAGGAGCTCAATCTCGTGATCGAGGAGCTTAGTGCACAGCTCTACGACATGGAGGAGCATCTCGCAGCTGGTGGGATTCCTTACAAACCAACTATCAACGAGAACACGGGCCCCTCTTCTAAAACTCTTCTCTCCGCCGTGATCGGCGTGAAAGAAGCCGCGCACACATTCTCCAGAACTTTCATGTCGTATCTCAAGCAGCACTTGACGAAAGCGCGTGACCTTGACGAGCAAATCTGCTTAGAGTCCGAAGTTATCGTCGCCCGCCCTTCCGACTACAAATTCCTCGTTCAATCCTTCATCCTCCGTCGCATGTTCCTGGACTTCGACAGCGAGTGCTTCAACATCGACAGCTGCATGACGGAGATTTTCGACATCGAGGATCACTCTCGCGCGTGTTTCCATGAATATATCACCCACAGAAACGTCTCTGAAACAGTCACACTTCTWACAGACAACCGCTCTCACAGCGGCTTCCTCCGGGAGTTTTGTTTCAAGAAGTTTTTGCACATTGTGAGTGAGTCCACGGAGGAAGCATTCTTTGGGGATTTCAACCATAGTGATGACATTTGCGCGGGGAGGCACCCGTCGAGTCGATTCTACGAAAGCTATTGTCGACTGGCGGTGTCGGTTTGGTTGTTGCATCGGTTGGCATTCTCCTTTCAGCCGCCTGCGAGGATGATCTCGGTGAGGAAAGGAGCGCAGTTCAACCCCATTTATATGGAATCGGCTGTGCCGGGAATCTCGAGTGGGGTGCTGGGGGATGATGGRGCGGCGTTGCCGTTTGAAGCGCTGGTGGGACTCATGGTGCATCCGGGGTTTCGAGTTGGGAGTAGCGTCATTCGTGCGCAAGTCTATCTCGTTACCACGTAATTAAAAGATCCCATGATCTGTGCATCTGAATGTGTGCACTTCGACTGCTCGAGGAATGAAGCTCTTCGAATTTGGATTGATTGTGCCGGAAGGTACGCCGCTCATTTCTCTCTCATGGTGCTTTTCCAGGTATGGTCGGTCTGGTTACAGACGCAAAGCTTCGCTGAGTAGGTGCCCATGGTAACGGTTGAAAACTGCAACACTTGAAACGTCAATTCTGTTCTAATGATGGCGGTATTTCTCGCTGATTCTGACATTCATGGTAGCTTACTGTGCTGATTGGTGTGCTTTTTGAACATGTGAAATGCGCCAACATCAATTAATATTAAAATTTTATTCTTTAGGTTTTGAACATGCTAATTGGCAAAKGAGGAYAGGGTTTCGGACGCTGATTCGTGTGCTTTTTGTTTTCTGTGATTCCAGCAGAGGCTCCTGCGTGGCTGGCCGTTASKAGAGTCGCGAGCTGGATACGTACAAAGGTGGGAAGAATTGCAACGGGAGTCCGCAGGTGAGAATCTCATCAAAYTTGACCTCACCGTTCYGCGTTTCTCTAAATCTTTTGCTCGACAGTTTTGTTATACTGGCWCGATTTCAGAGTGGCAACTTTTATTCCATTCAACTGCGAAGGTCTATTAAAAATTGAGGACTTGTATAGATATGGATACTGCCCATATAATAAAATTGCCATTTTTATGAAGTATGTCAATCCCATAATGCCAAGTCCATTGTTTGAGGCAACTATGTCAACGCGATTTCTCTCAAAAAGAGACTGGATCAACGCGACCAAATCAACAGAAAAACTGAATTTTCTTCTATGTACGCCTCATTGAGTAGTCAGAAGAGACTAAATCTCAAACCTTTCTCTTTCGAAAATGTTGGATCAGCGTTTGAAATTAAAAAAGAATAAGGTAAGCTTAGATGTGAACATTTGTGATTATGTGGTCAGACTTACATTAAGTCCGACATCTAATTTTTCTTGTTGTGTGCAAGCAGGATGCAACTTCATCTCAAGGACACGACCAGTATGATTGATTGTGCTAAAACTGGATCCTATATTGTGGAGCCAGTGTCTCCCCTTTTTCGTTGAATTGGTGGACTTTCACATAGCAAGGGTGATTTTCGAGAGACCCTAATTTTTTATTTATTTTTCCGATTGATAATAGGAGCCGTTTTGAGTTGGTTAACTGAGTTCAAATTGAACCTCATATCCATCCTTATTCTAGATTTTAGAGTTCGAGGTTTTAGTTGGCCACCTCACCTCCGAGCCCCTGAAAGTTCCAAGTTCTCAAAGCTCTAGTCTCTATGCACTTGGAAGTACCGAGTTGTCAGAGTTTTGAGCACTTCAATGTAGCATTATTTGGCACTTTGAAATCGAGCCTTTTTAATAAATTTGACCATTAGCACTTGGTTCGTCCTTCAATTTGAGCCCTTCGATCAACCAAATTGTACAGATTTGGATAGTTTTTGATTATGTATTGATACAAGGATCAATAAGTTTCAAAGACTCATGGGAGTGTTCGGGATAAATTTGGGCCAAACCAGTTGGTAACTTGGTATCTGTAGTTTTCAATTAACTTTGTGATTGATTTGTCAAGGATGTGTACTTTTGCTTGAAATGTACTGTTTTTTTGAAATACTGTTTTGCATTTGCTAGTAGTTTAGAAATATGAGCAGGCTCATCTTA
This sequence comes from Pleurozium schreberi, assembly GCA_006891605.1. Classification (NCBI taxonomy): domain Eukaryota; kingdom Viridiplantae; phylum Streptophyta; class Bryopsida; order Hypnales; family Hylocomiaceae; genus Pleurozium; species Pleurozium schreberi. The sequence goes on from VACF01001142.1 coordinate 16,627, forward strand.
CACCAGTTGCAAGTTATCCCCGGTCATTGCTCATCAGCGTTTTCTTAGTGGCAAGAAATCGCCAAATTCACCGACCGTCCATGCACTTCGATTTTACTGTACGAATTAACCCTAGAAGGACGCTGGGTCCCGCTGAATTCAAAAGAACTCATTTGAAGTCAAAGTAGTGTAGAAGATCTCTCTTTTCCACACAAAATTCAGAGGATGAATAGTTGCACTTCTGTCCCACACGGAAATATACTCTGTCATCCATCGAACACTAAACATCCACAGCGTCCCACACGGAAATATACTCTATCATCCATCGAACACTAAACATCCACAGCGCCCACACGGAAATATACTCTATCATCCATCGAACACTAAACAGGAAAATAAAAAGTCCCCTATTTTTAGCAAAGAAAATAAAACGTCCCCTATTTTAAGCAAGGAAAATAAAAAGTCCCCTATTTTATGCAAGGAAGATAAAAAGTCCCCTATTTTAAGCCTGATTAATTTACCTAGTACATTCTTTTTAACTAATTCGGGGTCTCTTATTGCAAATATGAATTCAAAACTTGCAAATTCTATCATGCGTGGAGAACAAAAAATTTCAGGGTTTTACCGAGTGACCGAGCAAGGGGTCAATTCCCCCGGCTAAATTAAAGGGGTAGGGATTGTTTTTTTTCGACTAATTTCACTATTCATTAATTGTATTTAGTCATCTAGCCTTATGCCAAAAGCTTATGTCGCCACTGAATTCAATAAGCACTAGTCTATAATTGTCCATGCTTCTTTCATTGTTGCCATATTATCTGAAGAGGGTCGCCAAATCTTAGCCATTGGATCATAGCTCATTGCCTACCCTAGTTTGTACTTCAATATCTTATACCCTAAGGTACTCTTTGCAATGCACTTGTGTGTTGCCATGCTGGTCTCTCATACAAACAAACTAAGAGCCAAGATCTCTATCAAAGCTAAGTGCTTATTGCAATGATTTTGAAAGTTCCATTGTTTTATAGCTAAGGTCACAATCCACCTTGAATGAAGGGTTTTTTTATTTGGATATTGAACTTTGAAATCCAAGTTTATTTTGCCTGTGTGCAAAAGATATATCAATTCAGGATAGAATGGGATATTATAGGATCTAATATTATAGAATCTCTTATTGAATAGTGTAGTTCTTAAACAATTTAGTCATTTGGTAGTTGAACTCTTAGGTCAACTTACATTGAAAACTATCCTTTGATTTGCTACAAATTTTACTAGAAAGACATGTATTTCTTACTTAAAATCTCCTAGAAAGGTCATTGCTTAAAATCTTATCTCTAGGACTATACTTAAAACACCCCTTTCTCTTGTAGTATTTGTGCAGTCTCTGTACAAGAAAAAATATTTTTCCATCCCCACTATTCCTTCTATTTGAAAATGGGTATGCATTTTGAGAGATTTTTTTAATTTTATAATTTAAAAAAAAACAAGAATGGTGTAAGTGTGTAACTGTGAAGCTCTGTCATAGGTTAATTCATTCACTATTTGGACCTCACATCTACTCCAACCCTAACCTTGTTGTGCATTGTAAATGGGGTTGTAGATAGGATTCAATAAAGCAAATTTCAAAACCAAAGTGGACACCATAGTCTCTGTCCTTTGGACAAACACAATAGAAAATTACTACATTTGCCTAGGATCCCAATCTAATTTTTGGACGTGAGGTGGGGTGGGGGGTAAAAAACATTATTCATCTTTTTGTCATTTTTCATCTCCAAAAGTTGCAATTTTTTTGCCTATAAGTTGATCATCCAAATTTTTTATAATCTAAAACTCTAGTGGTCAATATTTTCCAAAATTAATTACATACATGTATACTAGACAAAGTAGTCTTTACTTTAGTACAATTAAATAAAAAAATTCAAGCACATCCATGTGCAAAACATATCTAAGTCGGATGGTTCATTGAAAACATTCATTGACAAAAAGTTGTTAGGCCTTAAGTGACCAATGAAATATGATTACAACTAACTTGAAATCACTACTCCGTAGTAACCATTATCACATTGATGAATACAATCATGCCTCTTTTTTATAATGTATGAACATTCTATTGAAAGAAGGGCAAAAAGAGGTAAGGTGGCCATGGAATTTTCTTCAACTTTTAGAAGAACAATCAAATGGAAGTGCATGAGATCAAAATTATGATAATGGATCAAAACTAGGAAGCAAAGGACCGCGGTCCACTTACAACTTGAAATAAAAGTTGTACCAATAATGGGCATACTTTGTATACATGTTAATGATGGAGATTTTTTAATAACGATGATTTCTTTTTTCAACTTGCTTGATTTTGTTTGATGACCTCAAAATACAATTTTATTCCAAATTTTGTTTTGGAGGGCAAACAATAGTATTAGATTTTACAAGTATTAAAACTAAATGCTTAATTGGGAGATATTGGTGAGTAATAAAATATTATTGAAACATGTGCAAAATTTATATAAAGTATAGATTACAATAGCCTATGCACTCCAACTATGAGTGTAGAGTCCATTAAAAATATAAAGTAATGTTAGTTATGCCTAAATGTACCACTTCTAAAGGCCGTACCCAACATGAGGCAAACGTTTTTTGTAACCATTTGTGTCCCCTTCCTAAAAACAATTTAAATGTATTCCAATTGTAACACTATACCTAGTGAGCGTATCAAAGAGTGATTCAAATGTTTTTTAACTTTTTGAATAATTTAGAAGTTAAAGTATTCAAAATCAAGCGTAAAGTGTAGGAAAATTGAAATAAAAACATGAAAAGGTCAAGATGGAGGGAAAAGAAGGAATAGAAAAATAGTGGACATGTGAACAGATGGATGTCAAATTGAAATTTTGAGAAGAAATAGTGGAAAATGAGTGGTGGTCTTGTTGAAAATGATGGAGATGAAAGGAAAATATTCCATTCTATGCAAAGTATGCATTGATGAACCAAATGGACCTAAATAGACCTTCAATTTTAGTAGATTAAATATCTTGACTAAAAATCCTCATCTTCAGAAATGCACTACTGTTCAAAATTCCAATTGTAAAATTGTGTTGGTTAAGAAATTGAATATTAAGATTCAAGCAATGATGTCCTGTTTATTTAAACTAACTCTGCAATCAAAATAGACACTTGTTTGTTTATGAAAGAACACACATACAAAACTTCATTTTGTACATAAAAAGAAGTGAGGGAGCTTCAAACAAGTTTTATTGTTCATCAAAAGTTCACTCAAAATCAGTACAATTTTTTTAAAGGAAATATTTGACAATGTGTTTGTTTTTTTCAAAAGATGGAATCACTAAAATATTAAAAAATCTGAGAATGACAACATTCTTTCAGATGAGTATGCACACTGTTGGATGAATGAACAGATTTCCATCCAAATTTGAATATTTAATCCCTGAATTATACACAAATGAAAATCCCCTTATCACTCTTATAAATCCTTTAGTGCTCTAAGACCCTAATTTTGAACAATATGTACAGAAGCTCTAAAGCAACTACACCTAATTTCAACTGCTTTCTAAAACTGAGCACTCTAGATTTTTGCCTGATATGTACTTATAAACTTTATGAGAGTCTATGATTGCTTACCCTAATTCCCTAAATACTATTTTCAACACTTTAAAAATTCATAATTTATTCATACAATGCCAAATAATGCATTCTAAGATCTAAAATCACTTTTTGACTACCTTCAAGACCCCACATAAATTTCTTTCAATATAATAATAAGAACCATGCTGTTCAAATTGCTTATTTGTTAAATTTTGAGTGTAATTACCAAAGAGACTTTTGTGACTATAAATTTTTTCATTCATCCAAACCAATGCTTGACTTCTAAAAATCCACACTTTTGTATGATCACTTTTATTAAATTGAGACAAATTATAAAGATACAACTACAAAAATATGCAAAAATTTAAGAACGGATTCAACACCTAAGGGGCTAACCTCTACATTAGGAGAAATATTAGCCCTGCAAAGGGCTGCGAGTTCAAAGAGGCTGCGCTGCTATTATGTTTTTTTTTTTTTTTTTTTTTTAATCCGCTGTGGCACTACTAGTGCCACATCAGATTTGTAATAATTAAAGAAAAATAGATTAAATTTTCTTCACAAAAAAAAATATCTTTTATTTTTCTGTAATGTCATAGGATCATGAGGCTGATTCGTTTTGATAGGTCTTTTGTAGGGCTCATACTTCTCCTAATGAATGCCCAAGACTTATTTTGAGCTTCTAGGAATTTGCCCTAAATTGGACAAAAAGACAACATTTTGATAAGTTTTATCAATTTTTTGAATTGTAACAATACAAATTCAAATTAGACATGTTAAAGATCACTTAGGAAATAAACCAAAACAATAACACGAAAAATTATAGTGTTTGATCATGAGGATGTTAAAACTATAAAGGTCATTTGAAGTCTTTCAATCCTTTTTTTACATGCCAAATCTAAAAAGTTGGTTAGTAAAAGAATATGAGGTTAAAGGACATAATATGCATAATCCAAATCAATTTAAGGCTTCTCAAAATCTCTTCTACAATTTTTTAAAATGAATTTCTATGTGAATTTTTCTTTGAGATCTAGTGTATTTGAAGCTCATTTTCAAGAGCTCTCAACACTATAGAAAGTCAAGATTGCAATGGACACCGTCACACAAAATCATGAATAAAAAAATCATAATCAATCATTTTCAAAATTGGATTTTTAATGCTAGTACTAGACTTTAAGAAGAAATTTACAAAAATGTAAATTATTTAAATTAACAACTTGGTTAGGCTTTATTTAATCCTTAAATGCCGGGCGGGTGACTATGGTAATCATGAATTTTGATGCCATGAAAATCATTGGTTTAAAAAATTTCAAAAGTAAGCATTGGAAGTCAAAGCACTATAGTAAATCTTCTCTTTTCACACAAAATTTCGAGGATGAATAGTTGCACTTTTGTCCCACATAGAAAGATGCTCTCTCATTCATCAACCAGAACATGGCCTCGGTGTTGTTTAACCCCTCAACGCCCAAGGTCCAACCATGCTTGAAAGCATCTTCTCTTTGCAAGTGTTAAAAATCCTCCCTTCAATCACTTATGAAGATCTCAACCATACAATATTGTAGTGTGTATGTTGTAGATGTTGTGAAAAAAATTTGGGGTCATTTGACAGTATAGATTGAAAGATTATAATGATTTAGTGTTGAAAAAAGGTGCTGAAATCTTCTCAAAAACACATTTGGAGGTGAGATTTGATTTCTAAACCAACTCAAATGAAAAAACTTTAAACTACAAAGTGATTCAAAACCAGAATAGAAACACTCGTGGAAAAAAATATTATAAAAATGACTCATTGTGTTTCTGCAAAATGGATTTGAAATGTCAAAAAAGAATGAAAAAAGTAGCCAAAAATCACATTGGTGGATGAACTTGTTCTGCTAAAATGCCTCTCAGTCACTCATAATGTCTTGGATGGATATGAAATTTTAACTACATAAACTAGATTGGTAAGTGCAACTTAGCCAACAAAAATATTGAAAAAAGATCATCTACGAAGAAGTTATGAGCCGCCGAAGTTCACTGAAATTAAAAAATTTCTGGATTTTGAACTTTAAATTGCTCCCAAACATTCAAAAGAACTTGGATTGGCATGAAACTTTTACCGCGGTAACTAAACCTTTATGGGAACAAAATCCAACAAATTTTATTGAAAACAAACATTTGATGAAAAAGATATAATCCCCCAAAGTTGAAGCCATCACAATGCAATATGCTGAACCTAAATTGAACTTGAGAACTTCAAATGACTTTCACAAACTCAATATGTCTTGGATTGATCTGAAAATTTTACCATAGAAATAGGAATGAGTAGACATTTGATATGAGCGTGAGAACAATGGAGTTGATGTTGTTCAAACTCCTAATTCTCTTTCTCAACGGCTGCAGTGTCAGGGAACTCTTTCAACATCAACACATATGCTGTCTTTGTGTCAAGAGTTTCAGGGCAGTTTCTGCTCAAGCATGSCGGGGACGTGGGTGCAACGTGCTACATAATGCCCGCGTTCGAAAACACGGCTTGGTCGGTCATGGCCGTCTCGTTCATCTCGCTTCTTGCTGTATCCTCTGTGCTGGCGACCTTCTTCTTTGTGCGACAACACAGACTGCGCCATTTGAGCGCACGGTTTCTCCCAAGGGAGCCTGCTGGAATGAGTGTGAAAGAGGTGAATGCACTGCCCAGCGTTGTGTTCAAGTGCATTGAAGACGAGAAGGGCACGTCCGAGACTTGTGCCATCTGTTTGGAAGATTACGTGCCTGGCGAAAAGCTGAGATTGCTCCCTTGTCAACATGGTACGTTGTGTCCTGACCCCTATTAAAGGAACTTCAACTATTCGCGACAGTCAAAAGCGCTAATCATACTTTCTATCGTTAGAACAATCAGATTTTTTAATATTCTTGTTAAGAAATGAAAAGAGATTCCTGCACCCCTAAGAATGCAATTAGTTGGATACCGTATGAAAAAGTTATGAACGATATAAGCATTCAAAGTTTTATGAATACGTGATCTAAATCTGACACAAGGTCTGATGTTGAGGAGATGTTCGTTCTCATAATCAGTATGCACTCATGGTAGTGTCACASTTTGGTTGGTGTTTCAATTCGGTGTGGTTACCTTACTCCCCAAGCAGAGAGACTAAGCAGTGAAAGAAAATATGTATAAGGTCATGGTATTCAATGGAAAKGAGACATCTGTGAAAGCAGTCCTGTAGTTGTGTGTTGGAAGCCGAGTAGTCGAAATAATGAAATTCTTATGCGTTAGCAGAATTGTGAAATGCGGTTTTAGGACTAGTGGCATTCTAAGATTGTCAACGAGGCTTTTGAAAATTTTAAGCTTTGTCATATGGAAAGAAACATATAAAACTATAAAYTTCTATTTGGGATAGGCAAATGCATTTAGCTGCTTGTTCCACTGAAAATCCCACTTTCTAAGGGCTTATAGTCGGTCTCTTTATCTTCATATGTTCACAACCTTAAGAACTAGGCAACCAATGTCTCTACCATGACCCATTGCACTAGGCTTGTGCAATCGTGAAGACATCTGTCATCATGTAAATCCTAAGTTCTCCAGGGATGGTGCAATAGTTAATACAAGGATTTCTGTCGTCAAATTACTAAGAAATTTCTTCTTCTGGGATTTAAAGTGCTGACTGTTACAAATGGTGCCACTGCTTGCAGAGTTTCATCTCGACTGTATAGACCAATGGTTGACAACGCGGAGGCCTTTCTGTCCAGTCTGCAAGAGAGATGCTCAATGCCAAGCCGWCGAGGAGCCTGTAGCCACCGAGACCACGCCCTTATTATTAGCAGTTGGAATTAGAGCTTTAGGCCCAGGTGGTATTATTCGAATTGCAACGCCCATCTCGTCACCCCATAACATCACATCACCCCTAGTTTCCTCCAACAACAACACTCCTGACATCCGYATTTTCTCCCTGTCCTACCCTGATGGTGCAGAAGATCTCTGCTAAAAAGCAAGTCCTGCAGTAACTGGACCTGGCCCTGTGCAGTGGGCATTGCCGAGGACTTGGGTGGGGTTGCTCTATTGCGGTATCCAGGGGCTACTCTTCTCTGAAGTCGTGCTTCCCATGTTGGCGACCCGTTTCCAGTGATCGTTACAGTCATTGCAGGACTTGCTCTAGAAGCTTCTAGAAGCTTCTGCAGAGTTGGCAKGAGTGCTGGCAAACGGTTTTCAAGTTCGGATTGCAAGTGCTGGTAGCACCGGACAGCATTGGCCTTTAGGGTCTCGAGTACCAAGACGGCCGTCTTTTGGGGGGTYTCGCTCTGTGGATTGTATTAAGGTGAGGTGTTGAAAGTTTTAATCTAYTTTTAGTGTAATGCAGTGAYTGTAGGTAGAGTTTAGAAATGAGGCCTATTACAAATATGTAAARAAGAACAAGAAATAGTGGGCCTGGCTTTTGTTTAGACCTGGTTTTGGTAGGTAGGAGTTTTAATGGGAGACTGAGGAGGAATTGAAGGTGGAGATTCTCTGACATCTTGGTCAAYGAGTACATATTGCTTTTGAGAACTTGTGTGGGTTTTAGGTCATTTATGAGTGCACATTTGAGCTCTTATTACTATTGGTTGTATTATTGAATTAAGGAATGCTTTGGTGCATTGGAATTTGTCGCAACAATCTTTGAATTTAATGTAATAAGAACTATACGAAATGCTGAAATTGTTGCTTGTTGGTGTGCTTCTCTTATGTGACTGGCAGTGGACCCCAAAAGATTGTTTATTTCACTTGGACAGTTGGATACAGTTATTGGATAAGGTCGGTGGTGGTGCGATTGAAGGGATCAGTGCAGAATTCATGAAGCTTTATAGTGTTGCCTTCTAATCTGATCACATTTTGCAGGCCAAAGGGGGCGTCATGTGGGGTCTGCTCTGTGAATGTGGGTGAGTACATTATTGAGGACATGTCCATCAAAGAGGTGGATTCATGTAGCAAAAGATTGTAGGTGGGAGTTTGTAGGTGGGGCCAATTTGAAGAACATTTGCTKAAGAATAGTGTTGAAAGTTGACATCCGTAAATGGCCATTCATTGCACCCCTTTGACATGCACCTCAAATTTGATATTGAAATTGTCACTAATACCACTCTTAATACCAAATAATGTGAGATCACACCTATTGAAGTGCTCAAAGACATAGGATATTTGAAAATGTGGAAATTACATGCTTTGAAGAGTTGCATTCAATCATATCTATGATGAGCAAAGACTTTGGACTTACAAATTTAGGTGCTTGATAGGTATGGTTTAGAATAGAACTCAAATGAGTAGAAGTTGTTCTATCCTAAGTCATATCCTTGGTCTTGACTTCAATGCCTAAAGGTCTTGGCATTTAGAACGTGAATGTCCTTTGGTTGAATTTGATTGTAACTCTTAAAAGTATCCATTTTTGGTTTAAATTTAAACTTAGAAATGAAGCCTAATGAGTTGTCTTTTCACTCCATTTTTAAACTTTGAAAAATCCACCAAAAATTCAATGAGTTCTTGCAACTAAATGCTCCATGTGTTTGAATCCAAATATTATAGTATTGTATGTATTTCATTTGAATTCCTTCCTCCAACCTTGCAACCCAAAAAGTATTTGATGAAGGGTTCTTTGAAAAGTGAAGAAATTACTCGCAAAGGAATGAGGCACATTTTGGTCAGTAATTGTCAAAAAAAGTGCCACTTTTCAGGGCACCAACAAAAAATAATTTTTTTTTTGTTTCAAAATTCAATTGTACGAATTTGTACTAGACTTCTCTAGGAATGTGTGGAAAAAAATTTAGAGGCTTTGACCTCACGGATTGAAAGATTATATTGTTTCAAGTTAGGTCAAAAAGTTTTTTTCCAACCTCAACAAGGCCTGTAAACTTTGATTCCTTCTAAAATGAGATTTTTACCAAGAGTCTATATTCCCAATAAGAATTGGAGGGTGTACAACAATCAAGACGGACACAAGCAACAAAGTCAGGTAGATTATCCCATTCCATACCAAATGTACACCACTAACATCATTTAGCCCACAATGGGCTTGCTCCCATTTGGTCTAGAATGGGGTATTTTACCTTAACCCCTCAACACCCTTGCAACAAAAATATCGCCATTCAAGAAGTTGCAATCTGCTATTGCGGTGGGCGWTGCTACATAATTCCAAAAGAATTCAAATGGAAGGGGCAAGATCTTCCCTCTAGAATACAAGAATGTATTTTCTAATAGGTCAGATGGAATTCAAATTCTCCTGTAGATCCGAAATTGGTGGCGGACTCATTTTGGAACAGGGCAGTTTGTGTGCAAGTCCGGATTTTGACTGGCTATAGCCAGTGGCAATTTGTATGCAAGTCCAGATTGCACGATGTCTATGCATGGGAGATCAGTCGCTAGTTGTCAAGTTTCATTCTAGGAACGCACTCATCCGGATGTTCATGTTCCTTGGAGAACACTGAGATTGCAACTTGATTTTTATTTGTAAAACAATGATATTGCAATTTGGTTTTATTTGCCACACTCCCCTTGTCTTCCACTCTTCAGTGAAGGTGTTTTGGTATCAGACTGTAGCCGGTTGTGACGAGGCTAGCCGGTTACCTCAACCTTGTAGGGCTCAGGTGGTCATAGCCACTCAGTGCCTCCCAAAACTTCCATATAAGCCCAATGCTTCTGGAAATTGAATTATGCATTTGAAAGGAGCATACCCGCCACCTCCCAAACTTTTTTAGTCTCCCAAAGTCTGTATCGCTCGCTACCTTGATCGAAAGAGCACCCACCCTTGAAATCCACCTTCAACAAATTCTCACTAGTCATTTTCCTTCAACTTCAAATTTGCAAAGTCTACAATCCTCATTTTCCAAAGACATGCTAGTTTTGAAAATAAGCTCCAAGTTCCATAACATTGGGCAAATACAAACGACACAACAAGAATTGGCCACTACAACCAAATTTAAAGCAAAAGGCCTTATTCGTTATATTTGGACAAATATAGTCTCAATTTTATCGTCGATTGAAAGATAAACCATTACAACTGTTCTGAGACCAATTGATAATTTGAGACTTTAATATAGACAAATATATAAGAACCTTTGATTGCCCAATCACTATAAATCACTATAAATGTTTTAGGTTTGAAGTCTCAAAATGTGTAAATTGTCTGATTTTAATGAATAAAGCCTTGCATTACCTACCCTTGCCCACCAGCCCTGTCCAAGGACTCCAAGCCCCTCAATGGACAACCCTAAAGTGATACCCACCTTATCCAAGAATATACTAACCTCCAATAACCTGGGTGTTAGCCTTGGATTCAAAATAACAATCAAAATAGCAAGTCGCTATAATTTGGCAATTTCATGAGAGCAATGGCTATATATTGACCTTTTATTTTTGCATGTGAGATGGTTGCCAATCCTAACAATTCTTTATTTGGTTTTGAGTCCTCCACTTCCACACTCCAACTGGTTATTTTCCCAAAGACGCCGGCTAACAATGAACTAACCGTTGGTTCTCCCCGAACATTGCCAATTACACAGAACTTTAAAAATTGACAAAGCAACAGACAAGACAGAGTGGCAGCTTCAATGGTTGCTGAAATGATAACCTAATGGCACTGGTTGCATATGTATTAAGAAATGCAAGAAAGAAACAGTGCTCAAGAAGTTCAATAACTGACATAGAGGATGCTCTGCACAACATTGAAAAATTGTTCCTAGATGCTAACTTACACTATGTTGTAGTCACTCAAGCCGAACCTGTCTTTGCAGGCAACTGGCTTATGTATTGTGAAATAGACTGTGCGCTTTCATATGCACCTTCAACACATCGGCCCAGAGCAACCCCTACAACRTAGTTGCCACCCAGAAATAGGCCCTCACAATTTGCAATTCGRAGAGCTTCCTTAGCATTGTCCAATTGATCAAGATGGCCAATGGTAAATTGAGGAATGGCCTTAGGCCATGTTCGCACTCCGTGAATTTGAGGGGCCGGAGCATCGGCTTTCAAGAGCATTGTTCGGAGGTCCTTGTCCACAATCTTTACAATTTCCTCCTCACTCTGCACGTACCAATGAACTAATAAGAAGGATCAACGCACAATTGTTACAGAAATTAGTCCACAACATACAGTCAAGAAACCTACAAGCAGCACCATCAATCATGTAGGGATTCATTTCAAGTGAAGTATAATATAATGAGCACTACAGGACATATCGCAAATTGGAAATGAGTCGGGAAAGAGGTGCCTATACCTACAGTGAGTACAAAGACTTAAACCCAAAAACAAGCACCGTAAATCGACGTACAATGTCAAGGTCCTAGAATAGCATCTAGCATATGGTCAAGACAAGCTCATCTGTCACGGCAAAATTATCATCGTGAATCGATGTTGAGCATTGTTTACCTTCTCGGTGATTTGTGGGAATTGAGCACCACCAATGTAATTCAGGAGTAGCACACGTTCCTCTGGAGCTCGGTTACGGAACAACGAGGAGCTGTAGATGGTACCTGGTGGATCACGACAACGGCGATGCAAACATAAGCGTATGTATTACAATTGACGCTACTGTGAAACATCACAGCCACTAAACTATCCAGATCCAACTCATCAGCTCTCGCTCTAGTGATAGGGTCAGGCAGAGTTTACGAATTGTAAAGAGTATTAATAATGACGACAAGCATACCTAGAGTCTGTACACCTTGGCTGCGGGGATGAAGCTGCCCAAACCCAAATAGCTTTCCATCCGTCAGGCGGTCTTCACGTAGAGCCGACAATGGATAAGAGATAGTAGCGGCACACACTGGAGGGTAGTAAAACTGAGAAAGAGCCTCAGCTGCACCTTCCTGTCCGATGAACCTCAAAATATTAGTAATCGGAAAATTCCTCTACAATCGAACAAGGAATGGGAAAATCGCCGTCCCTACACGAAGCACGGAAAAGGGCAGGGGGCAGGGGGAAATACTAAGCTGGGGATAAGATCAATTTACATTGAGTTTTACAGTTCAGGTCCACTGTGCATCTAGATGCCAAGAAAACGTTGGTAGGTGGGTTCGAATACACTTAAATTCATCATGAAACACAAACTTTTCGCTGTCATCAAGTGATCCAAAAAATTAGCACCGTGATATCAACCATCATTGAGAAATGGTAAGTTACTTACAGAGAGAGGGCGCAGAATCTCCTTTGCAATATATGCAGGAACAGTGAGCACTAGAGATCGCGCTTTCACAGTTTGGGTTCCGTCAGGTGTATCGTATGTCAAGCTGTAGCCCGCATCAGTCTTTTTAATCGCTGTAAGCTTCCAATTCAACTTCACTTTGTCACCTAGTCTGCAAAAATGAACTCCATCTTAATTTCAAATTATAAGCAATTTATCAAAAGAACGATCTTGACACCCTTTTCAAGAAAAGCCCATAATGTACACAAGGAGCAGGGAGTGACCAAATTGTGAGGCAAATTGAATTCTTCCTTCAGCTACGTTGAAGATAAGGTTAACAAGAAAGGAACTCACTGTGCGGCGATAGCATTTGGGAGGGTAATCAGTCCTTTTTTGAATGATCCCACAGTCTGTCCCTTTGGTTTTGGCAGACGCCTGTAAAACACAATAAAAAAATCAGATGTTTGTAAACGAAGCGAAACTTCTCTTAACACCCCCCATGTGTCAGTGTATTTCTGTAATTGAGAATGACACTGCCCGTAACTCCATGTCGAACAGACATRAGAGTCGTCAATCCTGGTAAAGCAGAACAATGCTAGAAGAAATAGCAGYATCACTAACCCCTACCATTTTATGGAGAACACATTCTACATTTTCATTCGATGGAAGAGCTAATACGTGGACGTTAAAAGGGGCTGCACTTACTCGTCACGAGGGGGTGGCGGGTTCTTTTTTCGTTCTTGAATCATCTTAAATGTGCCACCAATAATACTGCCACCGATTTCTTCTAGCTTCCACACCTTACCGAAAGCAGCTTTCATGCTCAGCTTCGAAGGATCTCCCGCATAAACACCTGCAGTCCATCCAAATCAGTACGTTGTCACCTGCCGATCATGCATACATACCCCACGAATTTGGGAAGAGTTTTAAACAACACGGATTCAAAATCAACGAAGGAGAAAGTTGAAAGACCTCCCAAAGAAAATAATTTCCCAAGAAAATAAGAACATGCGATGAATGCTTCCTTACCAGAACAGAACGGCTCAATCAGTCGCTCAAAAACCTCCTGACCAAGGTTACGAGACACAAACTCTTTCACTGATTCCTCACGGCCCTACATCAAATCAAAAAACTCAGTCCATACTTCGACTTGAACTGCCTCCGTATTATTCCGAATAAAACGTCAAGAGCGTCCTCGTGGAACTTGAAGTACCACATTTCTCAGAAGAGAATTCAGTGTGGCATGGAGTTCTAACACTTCAATCCCAAAGGTTCGCTCAGTAACCAATGAAATAATTAGCTCAGGATGATATCCAGAAGCAGCTTCCTAGACATATGCCAACACACCAGATACTATATATTATTAAATGGTCGTAGGATAGACTTGCCGAAACAGCAACCGAGCAATATTCCACTGGCATATTCGCAATTTCGCAGTTTCTAACTGAATCTTAAAGACTTCCAGATATCCACTCACCGGAGCAGCTGGTCTTAATCCTAAGGCTCCAAAACCAGCCCGAAGCTTTCCAAAAACACTGAGAAGATCAAAAAATGGTAGATCAGCCGGACCTGCAAGCAAAAGAGATAGTATTAACAAACACACAAGCTTTTGGAATCTCTTAATATGTGCAAGAATCTGGTTATAAATTTCAAAAACCAAACCGTCGAGAGAATCCTGAACATAAGATGCATTCGCATGAGCTTTCGATCATGCTTCCAAATCAACAGCACACGACAAGACTGCGGTTGCATAAGATGGAAGGTTACCTGCAGGAACCGGTCGCAATCGGCCTCCCCACAATACGTAACGAGGAGATAGTGGATCCCCCAAGACCAATTCGTCCTTCAACCCACTGTCTATCTGCAACAATCGCAATTTCTGGTAAGCAACGCAGACTTCGACATAGCAATCCTCATAATTGCATCAACTAACAATCAGTCGAATGCAATCCAATGTTCATGGTCCAGCCTGCATATAAATATTTTGTGAAATCCTGGGACGCGTGAGAAATATACCCATCCCTCCGCAAGGGAGTCATTAACAGCAATACCAAATGAACTCAATACGTCTATTCCAGCAATTAACACGTTATCAACGTGCAACTTGCTGTACCGTGTCGACATAACGTGCAGAAAGTGAAAATACTTCCTACATCAGCCGACGGAGAGAAAGGTGATATACCGCGGCAGCCAACATTGAGTCGTTGGGTTGAAAGCTGTTGGGGCCCTCCTCCCACAGAAAACCATCGCCCTGAACTGTTGTGATGTTGCCTCCAACTCGATCTCTTGCTTCCGTGACTAAGACATTGCTTACGACAGCTCCATGCCTGAAAAGAACCCCAATCATCTCAGTTACTAGCTCAATTTTCTTCACGTTCACTCTACACCGGAATTTAATTACTCTGGAAAGTTTCCAAGGGGCCAGGTAATGCTGTGCATTCTGGAATGAATACTC
>VACF01001143.1:0-22936 GCA_006891605.1 Pleurozium schreberi
TGGGCTTGCCATGTAGGCAATTTGGAGGGCGACGGACTTTCGGTTGAAACCCACCATTGTATGCTTCACATTGAGAAAAATGGGAACGACTAAACGCACTTGTTGGGAATAAAATAGCCGCGAGGAGAAAATTAATGAGCTCCACAAAAGCATTCTCATTCCAAATTTTCATCACAGCAGGCTTGTATGTACTGTACACTCAGGTCCCGTTCATTTACAAATTTTCGCAGTCGCAGTGAAAGAAATTTCACTACTGCCAACTTTGACACCCTCTCGAGGGCTGAAAAATTGTTTTTTTACTATGAATTTTGTTTAAACAAGATAATCTTTATGTTAATAACATGTGTGCAAAATTCCAAATGCAAATTATTTACATAGAAAAAAATATTCGAAGTCTACTAATATGTGTAGCTGTGAGAAAAAATTCACTGCTGTCAACTTTGACACCCAAGCACTGTGTTTTTTTTCTTTTTCCATGAATTTTAGTCATGAGAGCATCTCTATGTTGATAATATGTGTGCCAAATTTCAAGGTCAAAAGATTCACACAACAAAAGATATTCGAAACCTAACAACATGTGGCATTGTAAAAGACAATGTCACCACTGCCAACTTTGACACCCTTCCAAAGGCTGAAAATTTGTTTTTTCACCATGAATGTTTTTGTAAAACATCATCTCTATGTTGATAACATATGTGCCAAATTTCAAGTACAAAAGATTTTTCCAACAAAAGGTATTGAAAATCTACCATCATGTGTAGTTGTCAAAAACAATTTCACTACAACCAAATTTACACCCTACGAAAGGCTAAAAAATTGATTTTCTACCATGAATTTGTTTTTTACAACATCATTTATATGTTGATAACATATGTGCCAAATTTCAAGTTCGAAAGATTTTCTCAACAAAAGATATAGAAAGCCTACCATCATGTGTAGTTGTAAGAATGATTTTAAGAATGATTTTAAGAATGACACGGATGTAAAAAATCAATCTCACAATAACACATGTTGGTAGATATCCAATATCTTTTTTTGGGTGAACTTTTTGAACTTGAAATTTGGCACATATGTTACCAACATAGAGATGATGTTTCACAAAAAAATTCATGGTGAAAAAACAAATTTTCAGCCTTTGGGAGGGTGTCAAAGTTGGCAGTGGTGAAATTGTCTCTTACAATGCCACATGTTGGTAGATTTCCAATATCTTTTGTTGTGTGAATCTTTTGACCTTGAAATTTGGCACACATATTATCAACATAGAGATGCTCTCATGACAAAAATTCATGAAAAAACGAAAAAAAATTCAATGCTTGGGTGTCAAAGTCAACAACAGTGAAATTTTTCTCACTTTTACACATGTTGGTAGACTTCAAACATCTTTTTTTGCATAAATCTTTTGGATTTGAAATTTTGCATAGACTTTATTAACATAGAGATGATCTTGTAAAAGAATTTCATAGTAAAAGACCAACTTTTCAGCCCTCGAGAGGTTGTCAAAGTTGGCAGCAGTGAATTTTTCTTTCACTGCGACTGCAAAAATTCGTAAATGATTGTACAGTACAGTTTGAACTTCCGCAATGCGCATACATCACATTCCCAGGTTCTTCTGACAGTTTCTTCTGATACCGAAAACACACAAACTATAGGGGTTATTCTCTATAACCAAGTCATGTAACTTTCTGGGTATCCATGTCAATCAGACCGTGCAGCAAAAGATTGTACTTTGTGCAACCTTACCTCATTACTGATTTTTCCTCTTGAAAGCCCTGTTTTCAGCTCATCCAAAAATGAAATGGTGGGAAAATTTAAGTCGACACCAACTATCAGGTAGTCACTACTATGGTACAAACCCACCAACACTCGTTGCAGGTGGGATCACTCTCTCGTAGACTTGGAACAAAAGAACCTCACTTTTGACATTCAAGGCTCCGTAATTTAAAAAAAAGAAAAGATAATCTAAGCTGTGAGGTGTATATATTCAAGCTGATCCTTGCTTTTGCAATCCTTGATAGTAATCCACCAACACTTGCCAACCTCCTGGACACATGAACCCCTCTGGCGGTAACTCATTGTTCTTTGCAAAGTTGCGCATCTGGATCAAAGAATCAATAACTTAGAATTCGGCCCTAATGAAAAWTTTWAAATAAATTAGCAATGAAAAGAGGAGGGAGTCATTGCAGAATGCAGGTGCAGTGACAAAATAAATACCTTAGTTCCTGAAATGAACAAAAAGTCTTGCACCCTTGATGGGTCGAAGAAAGCCATTTTACCCTGGCTCTTGTCATAAGCCGCCACCTGTTCAGTCCAAGTTGCCATGTCAGAACCCTTAATTTTGGCCGACAGCATCACCGACATGAATGACCTTTGTTTTCCCCCTTCCATTTCAATTCTTGATAACTAAAAAATTGCAATCTTCAATGTTTTGGCAATGCTAGAAACAAAAACTTCAGGTGAACAATGCACTAACCCTCCCGATGCTTATGCAAGAGAGGAGTGGTAAGACTAGACATGTATCACACAAACAAACCCTTTTTCTTTCATTCTTAAGAAAGTGTCGATCACTTGGATTTTTGTTGAAGCCAATGCTTCATTGAGGTTCATCTTTTAAGCCAAAAAAAAATTTCGTTACTTCCACATACTTCTTCATCCAAAATTGGCAATTTCTTACAAGATTTCGGTACAAAATGACAAAAGAATGGCAAAATAGATCATTCTAGAGAATTCTATTGAAATTAAATGCCATTTAAAAAAAGAAAAGGACTCCTACATATGAAAAAAACTGGTAAAACAGACTACTGAACACCAAAAGTAGAGTATTCTTTTGAAATTTGATGCAAATTTGAGGAAAAAACGAGGGGTGGGGCTGAAACGTATGGAAAAGACTGGCAAAACAGACTACTTGTTAAGCASCAAAAGGAGGGATCTCTTTTAAAATTTGATGCAATTTGCCAATCAAAAAGGGCTGATACATATGAAGAAGACTGGCAAAACAGATTACTGGTACTTCTGAACACCAACAGAAGAGAATTCTTTTGGACTTTCATGCGMTTTGCCAAAAAGAAAGGGCTGATACATACCCTAAAGGGCAAAATGTTGAGTCGCTCCAGGCCAGGAGCCATACTGAGCACCATCTTGCCATGGTCAGCGTCGTAGAGGTCCCGGCCTGCAGTCGGATGACCCATGCCCGCGGGGTCTCTTCCCACAATGTAGAAATCCGCCCCTGCATTGATCCGCGCCTTGGCATGCCACTGCACCTCCGTTGGCCCCGCGTAATGCATGGGCGAAGGAAAAATAGCCACCACCGTAGTTGCAGGGTCCAAAACACCCGCTTCTAGAACCTGTTCAAAATTTAATATTCCCAGTTCAGAATACAGGCAAGGGTGTACACAAGTCCAAAAGCACAATGTCAAAACAACAGAATGTACACTATTTCTAACCCCCAAGAGAGCTTACTGCTGGAGCTTTACAAAACACATGAAGTTAATCCAAGTATACAGAAAATGCAAAGATGAAATTAATCCAAGTACACAGAGAAAGGAATTTATGACCTTTCTTTAGTGACGAGACTAGCTTTGTCACTCGGTGCTTTGTGATTTTTKTATAAGGTTATAAATCAGTTCATGTAAAGGTGTRCAGAGTAAAGAAAACTTTAAAAAATGACGCTGAATTCTTCTAAAGTCAGTTAATTTTGCCTCCAAAGCTCCAGATCTGCATTCCTCTTCCGACCAGGCTCTCTCGGGGGCTAAGATAATGGGCGAATTTAGTGTGCAAAAGAGAGTCAGAGGGTGTTACAAAAGGAAGTAGACCTGATCATGTTGCTTCATTCTCCATTCCAAAGGAACGTCATCAGCCTTGGTGTATCCTCCAAGTGGGTGCAACAGCAGCACCGGATTCTTGTAGCCCATGTCTAGCAACCGGCGTCGGGTGTCCGTCATCAGCAATGCATGGCCGTTGTGAACAGGGTTTCGCAATTGGAATGCGAAGACAGCGTCAGAACCTTTTTTTTGGCAACATAGCAATTTTAGACAACTCACTACAAATTGAATCTTTTTTTCTTTCAATTTTTCACAAACAAAAGGCAAAGGAAGTAGTTTTAAGGTGTAACGATTTTCATAACTTTTGACTGCATGGTTAAAAGATTGTTGTATGATATGTAGTTTTTTTTGCTCGTTGGCAACTAGGGCAGCTCAAAAAAATGATTTTTATAAGAAATAAAAACTTGAACTTGGATTCTTAGATTTTCATATGCATAGAAAGTTTTGAATCATTCCATTTAGATTAATGAGATGAAATTATGAAGAGTTTTAGTCTGGGCAGGCAACTATAGAGTCTTTACTCTAAAATAAACTTTGAAATCCTTTATTTAACTCTATTTTCAATATTTTAAGGAAAAAATGAAAGCATTGGATATATATTGTCTATTACATTACAACCATTGGCACTAGAATTTTTCAATTCTAGAGCAAGACTTTGAACAATTTAGTATCTTTATTCATGTTCTAGTTCTTTCTACTTTCTATTTTTCTTCAAGCATGAATATTAATATTTTTTGTTCAAATTCTTATATGAACTCCAACTTATTTCTTCAACATATTACAGAGAATTGCAAGTTGTAGGATCTTTATTTTTTTTTTCTTTTAAGTTTGAAAGATAAAACCCAATCATTTGGAAAGAGTTGAAAATACTTCTTTTTCAAATCCAAGCATCATGATCTTGCAATTGGTAAGGTTTTTTATTCTGAAATTTTAAGAGTTTGTGTTTTGACAAATTAACTAAGGATCCTACAATTGAATTTATTAATATTTGAATAAATAAARAAGASTAATTTARCCTTACTTTGGGTTTCAGTACTTTGAAACAATTTTGGGCATAAAACACATTGAATTGCTTTAGGTATTAATCCCTCAAGGCCAATCATTTGTTGACATTATAATTGAAAAATAATCCAGGTAGATTTCTATGAAGTCAATTTTTGGTCAAATGTTCATGGAATTTTCACACAAGGTGTGAACATGTACCCTCTTAATGAAAATATAATTTTTTTTCAATCAATCACCCGAATCAAAAGTTATGCTACCATGATTTTTTTCATCACCATGGGCATCCTTTGCCAAAAATGCTCATCAACTTTTGAAATTTGGCATGTATGTAACTAATAAAATATGGCATACAAATGCTTAAGAAAAAAATTTAGTTCTCAATGAAATTCTAAGAGGAATCAAACTTTGGGATCTATATCAAAGCAGTTTTAAGGGAAAAAAAAGCATTCCCTTTTGACTTCAATCCCTACTATATTGCAATCTATAAAGTCATAGTTCTTGAAATTTTTCCTTCATTTTCAAATGATTTTTCCTAGATTATCATTATTTGGATTTCAAATAAAAGATTTCTTTGTTGCACAAGAAATCATCAAAAAAAACTAGTGTATTGCCAATTCACTTTAACCTTCTTGCATTGCAAGGTGATTCAGAATAAGCTAGACCTCATATTTACTTTTGAAATTTTTTAATGATTGAATCTAACATCATATACTTATAAATGGTCAAAATCCACATTTTTGTGTAGAGCAAAAGTTTTCTCCTGAAAGGGTTTGAAGTCTCAATTGAACTTGTTTCTCAATAATGAAGTAAAAAGGTTTTGTTTTCTTACTTCAATGTTCTAGTCTTTCAATCCCTGCAATTAACCCAGTACATGATGTTGGAGGGCTCAAAGAGCCTGCGAGTTCCCAGATTGTAAACACAGTCTGGGAACTGCCACTGCTGCAATGTGACGTGGCCGCGACACTGCCACATCACCAAAAAAAAGTTTTTTTTTAAATTTCCAAACCTCTTTTAACATTTCAGAAGAGGGAAAAAAAATTTATTTGGACAACAAAGTTAGTAGTTCCCAGATTGCATTGGGGACAGGCGGGGGAAGAGCCCCGAAACGGCCCTTTAGTGCCCTCAAACATAATGTAATGCCTAAAGGATTTTGACTATATTTTCACCAAAAATGCTCCAAAACTGCAATTTCTAGTAAGATTACCAAAGTTTTGAAAAAAAACAGTTTTGGACACATGTAACCGTAGGATCTTGTAGTAAACTATTTTTAGAAGATGTGGCAAAAATTTCAAAAATTTCCGCCTTGTGGATTGCAAGATATTGGTGTTTGAATTGACAGAAATCCTTTTTTTGGCCCTGCAAAAACCTGGGCAGCTGCACTTCACAAGGTCATATTGGTATGAAAAAATGTCCAAAATGGTTGTAACTCTTTGAATTCATTCTTCAATGCAAGTTGGCTACATATGTGAAAATTTTCAAATCATTTGAAATTGTGCAAGATATAGGAAAAAATAGTAAGTAAAAAGAGGTAGAGAATGATTCAAATTATGAAATTGTTTATAATTCAAAAATGAATCCTATCAGTTATTTTTTCAAGAACATGCTTAAACTGCCTGGAAAACAAGATTGTTCATAACTTTCACATTACTAATCCAAATTGAATGAATCAAAGCTTCACATGTAGACAAAAATATAATCTATAAGAAATAGAAATTAAAATTAATAATAATTTCTGGTTTTTGTGGATTTACTTTTCTGCCCACCAAGTTGAAATTTGGACTTTCTGTGGTATATATATTTTTTTATCCCAAACACCAATTGAAATAAAAAAATTTACTCCCATGAAGCTAATCAACTTTTCTATCTTATGAGAAAGTTTCACTAAAAATTGAGGTAATCAAAACCTGCACGACCTCCAAATTGTTCTCTGACGGGACAATGGGCCTTTAAGGGTTAATACACTTTTTTAAGGTTGGAATTCTATAACAAAAARAAATTCAAATTCTTTATTTGGAAAATGCATCAAAAGTTGACAGTTATGGACTTTTCCTCACTTCCAAAACACCCTCGTCAACCTTTACCTTGAAGCGCTTTGACGTCCATATTTTGGATGATGAATGGAGGGGTTCAAGACGCTATTCAGTCCAACTAACTTCTCATCCATCCRATGYAATATTTGAATCTAGAAAAGACAACCTTCTTTAACCCCTAAARTCCCATTGTCCCCTCGAGAGACAAAATGGATTTTGGATAGGTTCCTATGACCTCAATTTTTAGTGAAACTTTTTGAAAATTTCTCATAAGATAAAAAAAATTGATTGTCTTCATGGGAATACAATTTCATTTCAATTGGTGCCCGGATGCAAAAGCTATACCACAAAAAGTTCTAAATTGAATTCGAAGGGCAGCATAGAAAAAATCGAAAAAAATCAAAATCAAAATTTTCAAATTTTTTTCCTAAAAATATTATATTTTTGTCTACATGTGGATCTTTGATTCATACTATTTGGACTAGTAATGAGAAAGTTCTGGACAATCTTGTTTTTCRGGCACTTTGAGTATCTTCTTGAAAAAAAAACTTTCAAAATTCATTTCTCAATGCAATTTTCACAATCTTTCAAAATAAATTGTTGGAAAAGGTTGAGTTTGGTTGATAGAACAATCTCACCATTGGAATTATTGTGTTTCATTCCCATCTTAGAGCTATTAATGATTTAGTTTTTCTTTCAATCTTGGACCTACTCCTACTTAAACAAATTTTTGAAGAATCCAAATCAAGTGTTTTCTTTGTAAATTCTTTTTCCCTAGACTCTCAACTCAATTCTTCAACACAAAAAGATTTAAATTTAAAGTCTGTAGTACAAAAAAATTCCACAAATGGCGGTCAAAGCCATCTGAAGTTGCAGTCCAGAGTTCAAAAACATTTTTTTTCCCCACTTTGAATGCTCATACCTTTCAATCTATACAGTCAAACTTCATGAATTTTTGACCACATGATCTCATACAAGTTAAGTACATGATCCTATGGTTAGATTCTAATATTTTTCCTTTTTTCTTTTCTAGTTTGAACTTAGTAGAAACGGCAGTTTTGAGTGATTTTGACATAATAATGGCCTTGGGACTTTAGTGGTTAATGACCAAATCCATGAAAATCTGATAAATGATATTTTTGTATAAAGCTATGAGCAAAAATGTGCAAAAATCAAGAAAAAGATTGAAGCATTTAGGGGTTCAAAAGACAATTTATGGACCTCCCTCCTTTACCCATTTCTCATGCCAGGTTTGGATATCAATTGCAGATCCAAACATGTCCAAACATTTCCGTCCTTAGTCACGATTTCATCCCGGTACCAAAGCCATGGGTCCCCCGGACATCACGTATATGGGATCCATTTCATGTCCCGGACTCCCCGTTGGTTGGTATCTTAACATGGTATCCATGATTTCATGTCTCTCTCTTTGTACCAATATGGTAGAAGTACCCGTAACCRATCAAATAAGCAATTCTAGACATAATTTAGATTACTGTAAAGCAAAACAAGTATTTTGAGAGTTGCATTGACAGAAATGATGGGGATTGCAAAAAAAATTGGTAATTTTATCTCTTGAATTGAAATTACTATGAATTTTGAAAGGCAAAAGTTGGGCTTGACCCATTACCAACATCTAGAGTTGTCCAATTTCGATCATTCAAAGACTACTTTTCCATTCATTGCTTCCTACTTTCATGATCACTTATGTGTCATTCACTTATTGGTCCAAACCTGAAAAAGTAAAAGAACACACATTCCAAGGAGAAAATGGAAATTCGTTCCAACATTAGTTGGAAATACGATCCCCTATTGATTGTTGATGGGGTACCGGTTAGGAATGGGTACTTCTACCATATTTGCCCACAAAAGGGTTCCCGGACATCCGGGATCCACCCAAATTATTTCGGGGCGAAGGTATTTTGGGGTGAAGGTATCACATAGGAATAGTTGGAGAATTCAAATTTAGCACCACCTTACCAACTGCAAACGGGGGGCGAGGAATATGCTGTTTGCTTCAAATTTGAACTTTTACAACATTTAATATTCTCGTAAGGGGGGGGGAGGCATATGGCGGCTCTCAGACAAAAAAAATCACTACATTGTACCCCCTTATGCTGGTTCCAGTCAAAGCTGTCTAGGTTCAATGTATCTTCTAGATGTATCTACCAGATGCATCCTCCTTGGTCCGTACAAGAGTAGTACCATGGTAGGTACCCTTCTTTTTTTGGGGGGGGGGGGAGTAGGTTTCTAGCAGTGAATTTTTTAGTGATTTACCTGGTCGTGCGATTGGCTGCCGCACGGTTGGTGGATGCGCCTTGCTGGCAACTTGACAGGAGATTTTAACTCGTCTTTTTGGCTACAGGACTTTCATCTCCGGGGTGAATTTGGCGACAGTTTTTTTGGACTGTCACGTGCTTTTGGCGAGGCTCCGAGTTTGCTTGGTGCTCCTGTGGCGAATTGAACCCCCAATAGCCTCTCTCACTGCTAAAGAGGCATTGCCATCATCAAGTTTACTCAAAGATAATAGAATGGGCACCCTCTTGAAGTTGATGCAAATATATGCATGAATTGACAACCAAGATTGGGAGTCAACAGTAGTAACTTCATCTGCACTCAAGGAAAAAAAACGAGACTTGGATATCACCTGTTTTGTGTGATCTGCGAGCACAATGGCCAAGTGGTCTGCCATTTTCCAAGCGACAATAATACTCCAGTGCTTCTTGGGGAAGTTTGGAACGTCCAACAGCTCAAACAACTCCCGTATGTGCTCGTACTCGGTTAGAGGTCGTCCCTGCATGAGTAACCACAAGATTGCCCGAAATTGCACTGTCTTCCTCTTGCTAACCCGGATTGTCCCCTGCGCGACTTGCTCTAAAACAGTGTCCCCAACCTTTTTCAATTGCGCAAAGAAAATTCTCTCATTCCTCACGTGAACATTGTTGCTAAGGAAGTAGTACTCACCAGCCTTTACCTTACCAAAAGACGTAGTGGCCTTCCTTCGACCACAGTGCTTCCATAGTGAATCCAACTTTGGAACCAACAATTTGTCCCTCCCCTCAACCGTGGAGCACACATTACAGTGTACCTGGCGAATTTTCCCATTTGCTCCCAATACACTCTCAGCCCACGGAAGACGTGCAGCCCACGAATCTTGCCATTGCCTGTTGTGCTCGTAACTCTGACGACGGGCAAGAGCTAATTCATGGGCCGGGGAAGCCTCCGCTGGATCAAGGATTACAACGTCTGGACCTGTAGATTTCTCCGCGACTGGAGGTGTGTCAATGTCCTCTAAAATGGCCGATGCAGAGGTGCTCAAATGCACCGATGGTTGTGAGCAATCTCCCAAGTTGCCAGACCCATCAACCTGCGAGGAAAGCGGGGAACCATCAGCCTCACTCCCGACAGAATGCACCCTCCCTTCGTACAAGAATTTTTGCATGATGGATTGACGGGGAGCCATCGCCCCCTAACTGTAAAGCAACGGAAGAATGCAAGCAAATGAAGCAGATCCAAAACGAGAAGCGCACATGCAGAAAAATGTGAAGATGACTTATCTGCTCATGAGCTCTCCAATTTATCTCCGAAGTCCGAACCCACGTCCACAACGCAATACACAGCAAATACAACAAGATTAAACCGTAAACCTTGAACACATTGCCAATTCGTGAACAAGACAACGTCGTCCAGCAAGAATCCTTCACGTCCTCAATTGAATTCAAGAAAGTAAACTTCGTCAGCTAAACCTTTGCAATGCAAACTCCAATTCAGTGATCAACACAAGACAATCCGTAAATCCTAAGCCAATTCCCGAAAACAAACAAACCCAAAATTAATGACCACTAATTGCAATTGTGGGCTAAGATCATAGCTTGTAAACGAGATTAGCAAACGAGTAACTCACCTAAACTACAGATTCAATGAACCGCACTTAAAACCACAAGGAAAAAGAATCCCAGAGCCTGAGGAGCAGGAGTTGGCAGCTACCTCCCCGCGCAAAGACAAAGTCTGGCGAATCAAACTGTAAACATGGGGCCCAGAGCAAATGGAGCTGGCGAAGAAGACAGAAATGGGAAGCGCGCAGGGCGAAGAAGATGAAAAGGACTGCGCCTTTTTTGGCGACTTGAGAGGAGCTGAGGCGGCTGAAGTGGCCCCCTTTGACACCTGGCCCATCATGCGCTGGCGAATGATGAGGTTAAATTTCAAATTTTTTTCCTTGTTAAATTCGCTAGGGTAAATACCAGGTAGTATTTGGCGATTATTCGCCAATAATAAAATCACTGGTTTCTAGGATCATATTGAATTCCTTGCTTGAATTCCAAGAAACATTTGGTGTTTAATTCCTAAATGCCCGAGTCACCAAATTTTGGTGTAGACAATTCTTCATAGATGAATTTCTTCCATTTGTAAGGGAAAAAAAATGAATTGACAAATTATTATATTTTGTATTGCATATTTTTGAAAAAACTTTTTTGAAGTCTAGTTTTAGCATTGAAAATCCAATTTTGAAAAATGAATGATTATGATTTTTCTATTCAAGAGTTTGTGAAAGGGTGTCCATTTTTTGTGCTRAAGACTATTGGAAATGAAGGCCTCAAGTATACTAGAATCTAGGGAAAAAAATCACATTAGAAATTCCTTTAGGAAAATTGTAGAGTAGATTTTGGAAAGTCATAAATTGATTGGAGTTATGCATATTATTCCATTTAACCTCACATCTTTTTGGTGGTTGTTTATTTAGTTTTCACATGTAAGAAAAGGATTGAGAGACTTCAAATCACTTCTACAATTTTAACATGCTCATGATCGAACATTGTAAACTTTCAATCCATAAGTGACATTTTGTGTAATCTTTTCACATGTGATCTCTAACATGTCTAGATTGAAATTGCATGGTTATAATCCAAAAAAGATTAATAAAATTCATCAAAATATTGTTTTTTTGTTCAATTTAGAGCGAATTCTAGTAAGTTTGAAATAGGCCTTGTGCATTTAGGGGTTAAGTTATGCTTTAACTAGGGGCCCATGACTACTGATTTCAAGCCTCAACTATCATCACTCTGTTTGCTGCCATTTTGCAATTAGATATGAATAAAAGTTTTTAAATTGATTTTCAGAAATGAAATCTTATGTTTACAACAATTTGTAAAATTTTCAAATATTTTGGGAAAAATTAGAAATTACTATGAATTTTTTTAAAACAAAATGAAGAAAGTTCATATCAAATATAAATTATATTCAAAGGATATAGAATTTCCATCATAGATGTATATTATAGTGTAGAACATCATGGTATAAACCAAAGTCATAGAGTCACTTTAAAATTAGAAAATTGACAAACCATGCTCATACATCCAAAGTTTGTATTGCTATAAAATATTGAAATTTAATATTTCTTAAAATTTCCAATTGGATTAGAAAGTTCAATGGATAAGCTTCATTTCTATAGTTGGACTCAATTTCAAAGAAAATCATTTTCATGGCTAAAATTCACATCAAGTGAAAATAGCCACCATACACTATGAGGGTGATCCATAAATTGAGCATCTTCTTCTTCAAAAAAGTCAATAAGACATTAGTGAAGGACTTTGCAATATTATTCACTAAAAATATACTCAAATATCCTTCAAATAAATAAATTGGATGAAAAATCATTTTTTCCATGCTACAATGCCAAGTGAAGCTTTCCATTGTATACTTAGTGTCCCTAA
The DNA here is from genome assembly GCA_006891605.1 of Pleurozium schreberi. Taxonomy (NCBI): domain Eukaryota; kingdom Viridiplantae; phylum Streptophyta; class Bryopsida; order Hypnales; family Hylocomiaceae; genus Pleurozium; species Pleurozium schreberi. The sequence goes on from VACF01001143.1 coordinate 12,565, forward strand.
TAGTGCTACAGGGTTAATTTTTAGTTTGTGGAGTTGAGAGATTATAGAATGTTGTCATGCACTCATACATGAAGTATTGTGATTGTGTATGCTAAAAACATGGCTAAAAACATTGCAGACTTAACAAAAGTGGCTTTGAATTTATCATGTAGAGGGCTCATGCCAAATTAGTTTTTAACCCCTAAATGATCTATGATTGTTGAAGAAGAAGAATTATAAATTTGAAAATTAATCTCTAGTATAATAATTTCAAACCAAAAGAGGCTTTGTAATGAGAATTTTATATAAATAAAATGATCTATGGCTTTTAGTTCCAACTAGSGATCTATTTCCAACTCAATCAAACAATTTCAATCCATCTCAACATCCCAACTTCCACATGAGACCAACACTTCAACTAAGCCAAATTCAATTAATGCAACAACAATTCCTATTTGGTAAATCCCTTTAGTACACAAAAAAGGCACAACAATTTCTCACATAACAACACAAAACAATCAGATACACAAACTCCCAATCTCATTATTAATTTTGATTAAGCTCACACTACATAATTCTCTTGCATGAAACATCTACATCAATGATCCCAAAATTGGCTAAATTTCGCTTTCTTGTTACTTAATTTTTTTCACGCCCTCAATGTAAATTCCAAAAAATCTTCCAAAAATGAACATTTGGCTAAAAATATCCAGAACCCGTTTTGGGATCATTGGTCTACATTCAACGAATGTGCCACGCAAGGAGCCAGCGAGTCCATGGTCCACATTCAATGAATCTGCAGCCTGCAAATAGTAAGAGGACCAATCACTAATACTTTCCCAATTCCCGGTGCCATTATACAACACGCCATCATGGGCAGGTGACCTGGAATCAAGCTGCCATTGCACAAGTTTTGGAAAACTCCACATGAACTGACAGACATCTAGAGTACCGATATTGCTTCTCTTTGTTTTTCAAATTGCTTTCCAATTTCCTTCCAAATCATTTGTTGAGCTATCTTACTTGAAATGAATACACGATGAACATTTTTTTCTGTTCAAAATGAACATCTTCAGAACATTTTTTCTGATGGTGGGTTTTTGATGTATTGTACATGCCTTCACATATCTTGAAGTTATGTGTACAAAAGAAGCAATGTTGGTACTCTAGATGTTTGAGACATTGTGTGAAGTTTTGTAGAACCTGTGCAAATAGTCATTAACGTACACGAAATTTGGATGTGAGCTTTTTGAATCAGTGGCCATGAAAACAAAGCCAGTACAGTACAGTACAATGGTATTCAGTTATTAGAACAGAGATTCAAAAGAATGGTAGACCACAGTCATGCCATAATTTAGATGCTTGTACTGTCCAGCACGAGCTGAGTCTGCAATTGCAGAAGGATGTTTTTGGGCGCTCTCAAAGCATTAAGAGCTCAGTTTTTGCAGCTCCTGAAAATCAATGTTGTAGGCCTTTTCTCTCAGGAAAGAATGTCCATCGTTGCAGTAGTAAGTGAGTGACTGGTGAAGGCTCCTAAATTTGAAGCAAATGTGTCTTCCTCTTTCAAAACTCCAGGATGCAGGAATTCGTCAAGTTTTCTGTGACGACTGTGTTCACAACTTCTCTTTTGATTGCGCATTCATTAATGGGAGGGTGCAACGACGTCTCCTGCATTGGCATTAGTTTAATTTTCTATTACACTGGAAGTGACAGAGATAGCTCCCAATCAGTTATAAATTTACCCCAATGCAAAGTCTCTACACTCGGCTGATCGATATTGTTTAATTTGCTGTGAGGAAGAAAATAGAGAAATAGATATTGTTTCAATTTGCTCACCAGCATCTTAGTTTCAGACTTGAGGAGAGAGGAATGCCATTTCTTTCCTTGATAGCTCAAGTTACGAAAAAGGAAACATTCTGTTCTTTAGAGAACGCTTCTGTTGATAGCTCAAGTTATGGAAAATGCCAGCATCTGTTTCCTACAGCATGCTTTTGTTGATAGTTCAAGTTACGAAAATGTCACTAGCGATTTTCTGCAGCACGCTTCTGTTGAATTTGGAACCGAAGGGGACGAGGCTTTGCATTGGCAGAAGCTACGTCTGAGGAAGTTCGTGCAGGGCCCGACTTCGAAAAGTGAGCCAATTCTACACGATCAGGGACGAAACAGGTTTTTTGCATAGCTACGGTACTTTGTTTTGTCAGCTATTTGCAATCCATGACAAGTGACACTCTCTTGCATTGCACTTCCTTACTGGAGAAAAATAGACCTTCACTAGTAAATGTGCTCCAAGCATGTGTTTAAAAATACGACAGATTTGTACACTAAATGAGAGATTCTTGGGACGCACATGAAATGTGCAGTTTCAGAGTGTGCAATTAGAGAAGGCTGACTGTCCTGTGAAAGATCTCCAGTTTATCCCATAGTGTTTGCCATGAAAACTGCGTTTCGTCTGTATAAGTAMCGAGCCCTGGTMACCKTYRTCATCAYAGCCGGGTGCTCAGCACAGAGCGAACTATTCTTTCGCCTTTTACTAAAGAATACCGTGCGCTGGGTACACGTACCGGCATACCCCATTTTTTGGATTGCTCCTCACGGAGCCCACCAAACAAAAAACAAACTGGATGATCAACATTGTGGAGTGAATGTCTCGATTCAGACAACGTAAGTTAGTGGATCTACAGTAACTGGATKTGCAAATGCCCAAAGTGATGCAGAATAGTTTACCGTTATCCTCTGATACTATGTAGGCCTCACCAAAGCGCCAGTGCCCTAACTCTAATTCGGCAGCAAGTGCTATGTGCCTGGTGTCAAATGAAACCAGGAGCCTCCGCAATTTCCCTCTTCCAGTCTGACGATGTAGATGTGAAAGAGGAAGGTTGAATAGAGCTCCTTGTTGGTACCAAGGTTGGCAGTGCAGGAGACTGCTGGATCAGTGCCTTCACGCTTTTAGTATTTGGCTTCTATCCTGCTTGACAAGACACATGTTTTGTGCTTGTAATCAGGTTTTTTCCTGCGTATGAGGCTGTCTCTCTCAATGGATCAAGAGCGCATTTCGTTTGTTTGGTACAATTCGCCAGTTGGGTGTAAAAACATGACTTGGAAATTGAAGTGAAACAGAGTGGCGAGCAGCTTCGGATTGAGTGCGCTCTGACAGCCAGGGTCCAGGGAGATGTTCTTTCGAGATTGCCTCAATCAGGAGATGATTTTTATTTATGCTGGGGAAGAGCGGGACAGCAATGTATCCGAATTGCAGGCTGCTTTGACCGGAGTATGACGAACTGCGGAGAAGCGCAAGAAGTGGCTTCAAGAAAGGGAAGTGGCAGAACCGTGTTCTCTGCCAGAGGGTTGTCTCGCTTTGAAAGTCAGGTTGAAGAGGGCAAGAGCTAAGAATCTATCACGGTTGCAGCCTAATAAACCAGTTAGAGCAGCCCCAAAGCAACACGGTGAAGCAACAATCTAAACGTTCTGTGCCATTGTCAGCGAGCAAGTTGCCAATTTAGGATTAGGGCTTAGGAGGGGTGCTCCAGACGGGGTCGAAACGGATCTTGACGCTCGGGAAGGGAAAGCTGCTCATCAAACAGAGACCGAAGCGGTGATTGAATCCGAAAACAGCACGTTCCAGGCGGAGGTGAAGAGGTAAGAATTAAAAGTAGAGAGAACAAATCTCCGAATGGCAAAGCTTTAGGAAAGCTGTCCAAGAGTAGGTGGAGGCTGGGATTTCGTGATCGCCTCCATAGGTGATGAAAGAGACGTAACTCAGCTGCAGAAAGAACAAAAATACAAACCAAACACCTAACTTCAGCAGAGATAACCGGTCAAGAGAATTAGTAGCAGAAATCATTCCGTGGAGCACTTGAAATGCTACAACACGCCGTGGTAAAAAACAGAGTCAAGCTGCGAATTTTCTGTAATATTGGGTATTTACTTAACAATTCTTGTACCTCTTACTTAGGACATTCCTGTCTGAATCGAAAATCTGGGGAAATTTGTGCTCAGCTCTGTAATGAATGACTCCTCTGAATTAACAATGTATAAAAGGTAAAACCACCTCCCTGCCTACGAAAGACAAAATATATCCCAAGATTCCTGGCACATACAGGTTTCATTTTGCCTGTTTTCCCACAGGCGATTCGTCCCACAGTTCCCGGTGATAGTTGATTAATCGCTGCAATGTTTGCAGGAGGAATAAACCATGTATATGTTTCTACACTCGAAGCTACTTTTATGCTCCAAACGATCATCCTCCCTCCAGGTCTAACTACTTCATTCAAAGTCAACTACTATTTCAAGTCTTTGGCATAAATAGATAAATAGATAAATAGATATATATTCAGAAACAAAAATTCATAAGTTTTAAATTTGTTGAATGAAAAAATATTTAAAATGTTTTCACATGAGGTCTAACAAATCTGACTTCAATGTAGGGTATGTTGTTTTAAAKATACTTTAAGTTGTCATTTCAATTCATTTTAATTACCTCCATATAAGGTCTTATGCAAAGGAGTATTTTCAACTACTTAAAAACCATTAATGTTTGATATTGGCCAAGATAGTTTTCAATGTATTGAGTTGTTTCAAGAAACACTTGCTGATATTTTGTTGAAGGGAGAAAGTACTTGAAGCATAATGAACTTTTGAAAGAGTAATTATTAAATGGACAAATAAATAAGAATAGCTAMGAAGGCCTTGAATATAATTGCATAATTTCAAAATAGAATAAGATTAAAAATTTAAAAATTATAACRTCGTTAAGAATTTARGAAGATTAAATTTTTTTTTTAAATTTAAGAAAAATTGAAATTGTTTCAATTTACAKTAGGGCAAGAATGCAAGATCRACTCCTACAAGTCATTAACCTCAAAGATGTTGAAGGTTTATTTAGTCCATTGGTGCATAAGACATTAAGACATAAACATGAAAGTTAGAATAAAATTAGGATATAGAAAGTGAAGTGAAGGAAAAATCTAAGGGGACATTTTTGTTATTTAGATAAAATTGAAATTAATTCAATTTCTAAAACAAGTTAGAAGCATTTTAAGTTCTTGAATCAAATACCAATTTTGAACCAAGCATAGATAACCCAACAAGAGGTCCATCATGGTAGGAATAGGTTATAGGAATAGGTTACRTAAGTGTTTCTTAATTTAATGAGGAAGCAAAAAATAAATCCGCATTGTACACAAAAAATAAATCCACATTCCTCCAAATATTTTACCTCAATAAAAAAACAAGAACTTACTCTTTCCCACAGATGATCAGATTTGGAAGAATTGAATGCATATTTGGAATTCGAGACCCCTGAATTCGTTCTGAGAGGTCGTAAAAAGAAATACAAGATGACTGTAAGTTCGTGCTTGCATCGCCTGGAGACGTGTCATCTCCTTGAACTTGTTCACTGTTGTCCGCAACAGCTTTTACACTAGGAACACATTCACTCCAGCCCCAAGTGAAAACTTCACCGTCCCCTGCACACAGCGCTATGATGGTCAATGTAATGACCAAAAACCAAGATTGGAGTTTCCCTTCCCGTCGCTTCACACACCAATTGCAAAGAGCTGAATCTTTAAACTGTCCAATAGGTATGCACCGTAACTTCACGATGCAAGCTACCGTGCGAACTAAATTCTTAAATAAGTTTGCTTCACAATCAGCAGCATCATTGGTAAGAATTTAAAATACTACGAACAGTGTTACTGCAATCACTGTCTAGCCATGATGGAAAAAAAAMTACTGCATAGTAGCGCCAATTCTTTCGCACAAATTTAACGCTATATTCTACCCTGCACAGGTCTAACACTCTAACGTACGAACAGCTGGCAACGAATTTTCTGTGTCTATCATACCTGTCCAGCATGTACACCGAAGTCTCCTGATGTCAATGTACACTGACCCAGGATAAATATTACAATGAAACCATTTTATYGTCATCAAAACTACACCCAAAGAAGATAAATACACACGTATGTATTATTCAATTCCAACAAGCCAATCTAAAGTCCCTATGCGGCCAGTATCACGGGTCAGTATCCAAGTCAAACTACCTGACCCACCGTATTTCACTTATCATATATGCAGTCACTCCCTACGACGCACTCGAGGAAATTTAAAGTAAATAAGACATCATTAACTAAGAAAGACACAAAATACGTACTACTATTGTGAATACTCTCCGTAACGTACAATGCGTATTGTATGTCTGCCAGAAGGCCGCTAAAGATCAGTATATCATTGTTCAGAAACAAATGATTCTTGAAAATCTGTCAGTGAGTTTCTAAAATCCTTTCCTAGACCAACTACAGCTCGATTATGATTGAAGAAATTACTGCAGTCACTATAGAGATTTGGTGACTGCAGTCGTAGGAAAATCAGTGACTGCAGTATAAATTAAATTGGTGACTGCAGTAATATCTTACACAAGCAGGTTACGATTGTCGATGCACAAAGTAGACAAAAAAACAATGAAGATGAGAAACCTTGCAGCCTGCAATATTCGAATTAAACCGATGAAGTCCATTATCGCTACAAATGAAAGTGGGTTGTAACTTGCGACTGCAAGCACAACTAACGTCAATTTCCTTAAATTGGCGATATTTCACAAGCCTCAGATTGTGACATGTATCTTCACATGGTCTAATTTCAGACCATAAACTACGATAGGCCGCGCGTCCTGAACTGGGCCAATATCGCCAGTAAATTAGCGAAAATGACGTTAACCGTAATTAATTAATGCATGCCTATCGTCACAAAGAGATCTAAAGGTGAATGGCATCGCGCCTAGGTTTTCTTAACTTTCAAACAAATTAAGTAGAAACGAAATTTGCWTGACATGAATTGTTTAAAGCGTCCGCGAGGGAGAGGAAATGATACGGAATTTACCATCTCATTTGAACCACCTGCTAAGTGGTAAACTCCGTTTCATTACCATGATGACGGTAAACTCTAATAACTCCGTTGTGGTCGTCCACGACATCCACCAAACAAAAATTACAGGCAAACGTGCAGATTGAAGAATCGTTTTCAAATATTAGTCGTACGTGACCAGGACACTGTAACTATCAGAGGTTATGACTGGAAAAATTATGTCGAAAGAGAAAATGAAACGTACGCCCCCCACCCCACCCCACCCCACAAATTGAGGCCAGCAATCAGCAACACCAGCGAAACTACAAACGTCGAAGATCTCACTAAGTAGCTTCAAATTCTCAATAAGAAAAATAAAAAAAACAGCAATGAAATTAGAAAATCCTAATTAACAAATATAGGATTACTGCAGTTATTCCTTATGGTCCTATTCGTTAAAATGGCGTGTTTCAAAGTGATACTGAAGTTCTCAGAGCTACAAATTAAGACTGATGTAGATCTGAGGATCCAGACGGCTGACTAGATAAGTGCCGATTCTAGAAATTTAGCCATTTCAACGAATATTTCGAATGATCCTTCAAACGAGAGTTCCACGAAAACAATCGCGATTGAGAGGTCTAAATCTACGATGTCTTCAGCTTCAAGAAACCTCACGCTTTACAGCTATTTAGCGACAGGAATCCGTGGTTTTTAACAACAATAGACTACGAAGTCTCCGACCAGTAAGTAGCTTTAAAACAAGAGAATGATCAGTTGCAGAACTCATATCGATCCGTACACTTCTTGAAGCTGGTCGGGCCCTGCCAGACCGTTGCGTGCGTGGCGTTGAGGAGTATGCCGAAAGGGTTGTCCTTCTCCGCCTCCCTGGTCTACTTCTCCGGGAGTGTCGGTGGAGTGCATCGAAAGTAATCCACATGGAGGCCTCAGAGTTGTTGCACGGCGCTCCATCACGTTGGTAGAGAGGGTCGTGGTCGTCTGTTGCCACCATTGTCGCTGCTGACGCTTTCGCAGCTGCACCACCTAATGTTTAGCCTTTTCATATTGGTTGGCTCTGGATCAAAGGAGAGACTCTACACACATCGACAGAAGCGACATGAGAGGAAGATTGAATAGGAGCTTATTAGAAAAGCGAGTCAGGGCAACAGGGCAGGGCCTCTCCTCTAGTAGAGTAGCTACGTGATGTAAAGGACGTCATTGCCTTGGAGCCCTAATGATCAGGTCACCACTAAATGAGTCATGTCAACGGCAGTTTTTACCCTAAATTTCGAATATCTGGTTACACGGGCTCAAACGGAGAAATTGATGTATATATTTCTCCATTTGACAAGCCATTAAATGTATGGTATTCATTAACAATTGTAGACGGAGTCAAAAGTCTTCTACTATGGTACCTCTTGGGACAGAGCTGCATTTCGTTTGGTCCTTGTGTCAATTGCAGCTGCATTGTCGAGAGATTTCTTGTGAATCGACCTGCAATAGGGTTAGGGTTAGGATGCGTAGAGACGACAATTCGAACCAAATGCAGTACTATAAATAATCGACAAATTCATCGTCTCAACAGAAAAACTCAGAAAACTATAACTCGGAAAGCTCTTTACGGCGACACCGCTTTGCAAAAACTCGCTGGAGGATACATAGGGATATAGCGTTGACATCCCTCTGGAAAGTAAGTACTGGACAGTAAGTAACCCTAACACATGCAGCAATGAGATTGATCCGCTTAAGCAAGTCATTCGCGAATGYGAGGAAGTAAAAGCTGCCTAGCCTCTTGGAGATCATTATCAAAACATAAATCTAAAAAGAGTCAGCAATTGAAGGTGATATATCTAAACGCAGTCAAAGTTCTTCTTGAAAGAATTTGGCATCCTTGATCTAAACAGCATTGGGACAAATCTGATGTCGATTCTATGACCGCTACTGGGAGTGGCTAACGTGATTCACATGTGGATGCTCTACAGTACGTGATCAAGAATTGCGATATCAGATTTGGAAGTTTAAAGTCGGTAGAAATAATCTGGAAGTTCAATTCACTCTGAAATATCGATCTTCAGCTACATAGCTGCTATCGGTGTTGCATTTGATCACAGAATTACCATGACTCGATTCCTTATGAGGCAATGTGATTGATTCGCTAAAGAAAGTGATCCCCACATGCGAGGAAGTACAGTACCAATGACGTCAACACTCAAAATAGGGCCACCACTTGGAAGGTGAAGTCGGATCCTAACTTAGCCGATATTCTTTCTGAAAGAACTCGGAATCCTTATTTCAAATAGCAGTGCGACATGCATAATCTCCAGGCTATGCCTACTACATAGATTGATGTGAAACAAATGGTTGCAGTGATCAAGAATCGCAACCAGACCTGGAAGTTCTCATCTGAGTCACATTTCTGTCGTTGTTCAGGCATCCTCRGAGTTGTTGCATTTGATCACAGAATTAACATATCTCGATCTGTCATGCTGCAATGAAGTAAAATTGATTCTCGAAGGTAACTAAACCGCAAAATCGAGGAAGTAGAAACTGCATTATAAAAAATCAGCAGCATACAAATGTACTATACTGTACATAAGATTAGAGTCGGCTATTGGAAAGTGAAAGGAAATCTGAACAAAGCCRAAGTTCTTTCTCTGATCTAGAGTTCAGGATCATGACAGCTTCCATAATCTTGATGCCATGGCCACTTCTTAGGCTAACTTGAAATACAAAGGGCTGCAGTGATCAAGAGTTGCAACCAAATCTGGAAATTTCAAATCTGTGTCTAATCTGGAGGTTCAATCGTGTCTGAGCTACAGTAATTGCTATCGTTGTTCAGGCATCTGCGGTATTGCATTTGCTTACAGTGTCCGAGAGACGTCTTAAGTAACTGGCTGAGAAGTCTACGAGCACGGCACCATTTCCTGTACTAAACTAGGGTTTCAATGTGAGGGAATGCAAAATCTGAAATGACGGACATCCCGCACCAGTGCGAAGAGGTTTTGGAAAACCAAGCTAACACACAGAGCTTGGTGCCTCAGTCTGTATGGGCACAAGCATGGTGTCCACATGGGTCTTTGGCACCAATTTTGGGGGTTTCGGGGGATTGGCAGAAATTGCAGAATGAATAACATTGTTAAGGGCCTGGATTTCTTCCCCTTAGCTGGAGGTATAATTCTCCCCTAGATATCTGGGGGGAATTCACTTCACTACAAGAGAAAGGGGTGTTTTAAGTATAGTCCTAGTAGTATAGTCTTTTAAGTAACCAATCCTCCCCTAGATATTTGGGGGGGGGGGCACTTCACTACAAGAGAAAGGGGTGTTTGAAGTATAGTCCTAGTAATATAGTCTTTTAAGTAACGACTTTTAAGCAATATTTTAAGTAAAATTTTAATAAGAAGATTGTAGTAGTTATAATGAGGCAAAGCAAATTGGTTGTTGGGGTAACTGGCTAGGCTAAGCTTATGTTGTTGGGGGACAAGTTTGGCCAAGTAAGTTGCAAGGTTGGGGGGCTCCGCTTTTGGGGGAGCAACATGGACCCCAACAAAGGTGAATA